>JAPYYT010000342.1:0-108544 GCA_030522565.1 Ceratosolen corneri
ATTTTGATCAGATTATTAAAATTTTTATATATATATATATATATATATATATATATATATATATATATATATATATATATATCTTATATATATCTTAAACACTACTTTGTTTAAGATTATGTTTTTAAATAGATTTTTAAAAACTGAAAATCTTAATGCTAGTAATTACAATGAATGTCTTGATTTTCATGCTTTAAAAAATTAAATATATATAATATTTAGAAGTATACAATTTAAAAAGACTTAGAAAACTTAGATACAATTTCATTTAACATCATGTTTTAGTGAAAATAATTGTTAAAATAAATTTTTTAATATTATTAAATAAATCACAATGTTAAATTATTACATAATCATTGTAATGTTCGAGTAAATTTAAGATTTAAGGACATTTAATTTGTAAATACATAATTATTAATATATAATAATATAATTATTAATCAAATAAATCTTATAATGTTTCAAGAATTATATAAAAATATTAAATTTATTATTTTCGTAAATATCAATTATCATATTGAAATATAAATATGCATAAGATATTTAACTTACTTATCAGAAAATATATTTTCAAAAGGAGTTTTTGTTAATTCTAATGATAATTGATTTCATAAGCCAAGCTCTAATGACTAAAAAATTATATCCTTAATCTACATCACAAAAGTTAACATAAAAAATTACATAGCTACATTTCATAAATGTATTCTAATAAGCGTATTAATTTCTTATTAATATCAAATATTTTTTCGTTCGTACCGATTTTACTTGGGTTACAATAATCATCGGTTCGTTATAATTGACTGTGAAATAATAAATAAATTTATTTTTATAAAATATGTACTTTTAATAAAAAAATTATATCTATCATACATTTTTGTATTTTAGAAACGTAAATATTTAATTTTTATCATTTTTATAAAATCAAGATGTGTACGGAGAGTTAAATACTACTAATCGATCTCGAGATCAATAAAATGATATTTTACCAATTAAATATGTAATTATATGAAAATGTGCATTTATTAAGTATCTGAAAACGAAAATAGTAATATATAAATGATTAATTATATTATATTCAACTTGAAGCAGTTTTATGATTAAACTCATTTATTTTACCAGAAAATATTTGTATTTAGTATAAGATTCTATGTTTGAATTATTGTATATTATATATATTAAATTATATATAATATATAATTTAATAAATAATAATTTTAGTTTTATAAACTTCTTTTACGATTAAAATCTCAATATTAGGCTGTAGTTTTTAAAATGTATAGTATATTAAAAGTATTCCAATTATTTGAAATCTACCACTAAGCAACAAAGAAGCACAATATATTAAAGGCAGAGAAATATAATTTCTAGCGCGTTCATGAGCACATGAAATTCATATTGGCTTATTTATATTGGCATAAGTAACAATGTCAGTTCGCTTGCACGAGCGCGTGTATATGAGCACGAATATGCAAATATAATCATACTCAGTAATTTCTATATTCATGATAACGTAAGAATTCCTAAATCGCGGCAAGGAAAAAGCCTCAAGGAACTTTTACATACAGTATGTATGTACGCAGGTGTGCATACCTGTACGTGCTTATGAAGTGATTTCTTGATGTCATGTAGTGGTTAACCCCCGCGGCCCAGAAATTAATCCTACTCAGCAAGCACAGCGTGAAACAAGAATGAAAGTAACTGAAAGCGCAAAGTCAAAATGCCATAGTAAACTTGCATAGTAAAGCGGATCATCCATTTTATAGTATGCACGTATGCATAGGATATTGCAATGTGAGCAAAACATGAGTACTTCTCAGCTGTTTTGTTTAATTTTCGTATTTGTAATATTTTTCTGAAATATAAGCTTCAAATATAATGATTAAATATCACCATTAAGATTATCTAGGTATGAAATCAATTATTTTAGATTATTGTGTCAAAATGCTGCTTTTAAAGTCAAACTAAGAGAATTAAAATAATTAAAGGGTCTATTGTATCAATTACGTATGATATATGATTAACGATAAATTTTTAAATTATACATGTTTAGATTTTACGTTTAAATTTTAGATTACGTATCAGACAACATACTCGATAACATTATGTCATAGAAATTATTTTTAATACATTTTTACCAAGTTCATTATTCCTTAATTATGAAATAAGTCAAGGAATAATACAAATAATAATATTTAATATTTTTAAATTAATGGCATTAAAATACAGATAGTTACGAAATAATTAAAAGTGTTGACTAATTGTAATGACAACGTTCCATATAAAATATAATTAATGTCGAGTAAATTAGGTATTTGAAATATAAAATTATTTCTATTAATATAAAAAAAAATTTAATTTATTTAATTTCAATAAAATAAATATTGGTAATAAAAATGACTACATTTCAGAGAATAGGATATAAATTTTTATTTGATTGTAATTAAATTCGTTCAACGGCATATTTTGTTTAGAATATGATTAATTAATAATTTATATAATTAATTTATATTATTATTTTATAATATTAATGTAATAATTTATATTATAATATACAAAAATGGTTTTATATACAAATATAAAAGAGAGAACTGAGAAAACAGTAATAGGTTATACAATTAATTAAATTCTTTGCTCGTATATAAAAAAAATATAATTCATTTATAGTTATTTAATATGAGTTTTGTATATAATGACTTGTTTATATTGTGTAAATGAAAGAATATCAACCAAATCTAACTATTTGGAACCATCTAATGACCGACTTTTTATTGAGTTCATGAATGAATTTTAATAAAAAAATATAGACACAATTGACCAAAAAGATTGTGCTGTAATAAACCATAGTATACGAATATTGCATAATAGTAATATTTCAACTTTAGGTCCTATGTACGGGGCACGGAATTGTTGCACAATATATAGCGGTCGGTGAAAATATTCTATTTCGTGCGGCAGCCACTATTACAGCTAGCTTCCCGAGGTCTCTACTCTCGATCTTTGGGCGTGCCTTTCACCTCTTTCATAAAACTCGAGCACCTACATGTATACGTGTGCCTGTCACCGTGTGCACTCTCGTTCATACCCCGTGGGGCTTGTGTGGTCGAGCGTGAGATACAATTAAAGAAACGCAAAGCGCAGTGAGCAAACACTGAGAGTACCAAGGCCATCTTAGTTCCTGGACCAATTAATTAACCATCCGTGGACCTAACTCTTTCTAGAAGTTTAAAACTTTATCTACATAAAGTATCTACATAACGTTTTGTTATATATTATATTTTATTATATGTTATATATAATATAAAGAAGTAAAGACAATGTACAGTAATAAATAGTTTAGTTATTTATAAAATAACCTTTTAGAAATTATTCAAAATTGAAAGCAATGTTTTAACGGTATTTCTCAATATTTAATCAAAATAATATATAAAAAGTATTAATAATTTCAATACTTCAATACATAAAAAGTGAAAATTAACATATATATTTATTCAAACATCGAAGCATTAAACTATGTACTATTATACATAATATAATGAAATATAAAGTGATCAATAGTTTGCTTTACTAATTATATCAATTTGTATTCATTTATAAAATTTAAAAAAAAAAAAGTTGATTAATTTTTTTTTCTATTTCTATAAATAGCAGAAAATTTACCCAACCAATATAGAAATAGTACAAACATAATTTAGTGGAAGTAAGTATAAGTATGTACATATATCGATTGAATTAAGATATATTTGGATAAAAAATAGTTATTTAATTTTGTTCAAACTTCATTTGAAATTGAATTTCATTTACACGCGTTTAATGATTCTTCTATTATTTTTCCGATTTTAGTTATAAATAAATCAGTAATTTTATTCATCAATTAAAATAAAATAAAATAGACCTACAATATTGTTTATTCATGAAATTGTTATTTTAATTATTTATTATATTATTCTTTATTGTCTAATTACTTAATTTAAATTTTGTTCATAAAAAATTTAATTTAACTATTTAAATAATAATTTCATTTTTAAATATTATACATATAATTTTTTCATTTCAAAATAATATAATGAAGTATATAGCATATGGTAATTAGTATTTGTCAGACAACAAACTTGGTTTAAATACAAGAATCATTTAAATATAAGAATAGTCATTTTCTATTTATCTTGTAAGCTAAATGTAAAACATAATTGCCATATTAATCTGTCGACATAAACATAGATGTATTAAATACATTCACTTAAATATATCCATTAATATAAACGTTAAGTATTAACATTAATAAATAAATTATAATTATCTTTATCAATACAAACTGAATTTGATGAATGAAAATATTACGTAACATAAAAAAAATGAGTTAATCCAGAGAAAAAATATAATTTCGTAAAATTACAAACTAATTAACACTTAATAAATGAAAATCTATTTTAAAAAACCGCTAATGTAAATAATATCAAATTATTAAAAAATCATTATTTATGTAATGGTGTTCTTTCTTTTAATTATAAATATCAAAAATTGAAATTGAATTAAATTTTTTATTTTACACATGGAAATAATATGTATTTGACTTTAAAAATTGATATAAAAATTATATAATAATTATTTAGAAAAGACTATTCATTAGAGAATTAATATGTCATTCAAATCAATAAATATTTAACAAATTCGTTAATAAATTAAATGCGTAATGATATTCTAATTAAAATATTTCATACAAACATTGTTTATTGTATCAAATATTGAAGCTTTGTTAAAAATAATATGCTCAACAGTTACATTTAATACAGTTATATTTGTAATTAGAGTAAGTATTATTGATTAGATACAATATTTTATTTTTAAAATATATTACAATAAGAAAACTGGTTTATACCTTTTTTCTATTAATTTTTATTATTTATCGGATATTTTTTCAATAACATTAATTATTTAATATTATTTTATTTTCATTTTTCATGAATTATTTTTCATGTACTACGAACAAGATTTAAAATGACTGATTTTCTATTTATGGTTTTTTTGTATAATTTATATAAATACTGAACTACCAAATTAATAGTTATATTATTGAATCTTTTATTTTATTTTTATTGTTATAATTTGAGTATTTTGTACAAACTTTTTATAATATACAATATCTACTTTTAGTAACTATTTTATTTTATTAAATAATTTTATATCATTATTTGATCATTGCCTAAAACATAGAATGGTGCACTAATTATTAAATACAACTTATGCAACCTATAATCTTTATAAAAACAATCTTTCTTCTCGTCAAAATACTAAGATCTTAATAAAGAAATTATTAGTTTTTATGAAATATAATACAAATTGAATAATTACTATAGAAAATGCATGAACATATTTTATTATTATCTCTCTCTCTCTCTCTCTCTCTCTCTCTCAATTGTATAGTACGTTTATTTCAATTTATTTTACCAGCAGGTACATTGTTAATTTTAATTTCATCATTCAGTTAAATAACTTATAGATATATAAATTTAATTTCGGATCAGTAATTATATATTCAGGTTTCTTAATCTTTATATTTTATATCTTAACTATAGTTTAAAGATATTAAACTGCGACAATGATCGAAAACTAAAGTTTAATTTATTAAACAGAAAAACGTAATTACGAATCTGGCAATAAGGATAAGTACAAATTTTCAATAAACCAGTTAGGAAAGTACTATGTAAATTTAAGCAAATAAAGTTTTGTATGGTCGATCATTCATATAAAATAGTACTCATGTATGACTTACATACAGACCGTACATTAAACAAAATTTACGACATTTCATAAGTTATATTATTTCGAATAGCGGTTACAAATTTGCAGGAAGCGTGTAAAAAGAAAAATTTTTTTAATTTTTGTTCATAGTAACAGCCATGATAGTAAGTTAAAAATTTGGTTCGTCTGTTATTTTTCCAATAAAATTCACATTTAAAATATAACTATTATAATTCCAACAAACTTCTAGAGTCTTTCATGTTTACAAAATATGTTGATTCAATTATTTTTTACAGAAATTTTAAAACATAAGTTTTTAAGTTTCTATATTTTTAAGTAATTATTCTATATATGATTTTGAACTTTGCATTGAAATATATGGGTATATATTTTAATATTCAAATATTAAAATTATAAAAAATGTTCTAGTTCAAATGAATAAATCATTAAATAAAAACAAAATATTTTTATAGATTTATTTTATTTGTTAAAGACTGTTTTTCTATACATTTAAAAATATTTCTTATTTAAGTTTGTATTTCTTCAGCTTTACTCATTAGACACGATTTTTGAAAGCTATACAAAGCTATACAAATTTAAAGCTATAAAAATGTAACAGAAATTCCATAAGTAAGGTTATTAAATCTTAAGATATTTCTTGTGTACATTTGGATAATTTATAGTTTTTTCATATTTCATAAGATTCAAATGTAACTAATCAGATCGGATTTATAAAATTATTATTTAATATTATCAAATAAATTTTAATAAATGAATATAAAATATAGAAATCTAGATAAAATGATAATATAGAACTCTTTTTCATTTAGATTCATTAGCAAACTACACATTTAGAAACATTAATTATGTTCTATGATTATGCAAAGTTCCGTGATTTGTGTACCATGTTATCACTGACAAAATGCAGGAAGAATGGAAGCATATAAATTCACAGAGATGATGAAGCTCATGACTAGTCGAAGTTGTTATACACATTTATACAAAAAGTGAGTGGCGAATTTCATGATTCGTGAACATAAGTTTCATATAGGATATAAGTAGGATATAAGTCCACATATGTGGACTTAGAAATATATCTAGTTACTAGTACATATTAAGTTCAAGAAATCAACAGAAAACTTATTCATGAATTATTATTTGGAATTATTAATAGCAATTAAATGAACAATAAACACGTATGTAATTTTAAGCTAGTAAAATGAAAATGATTATTTAGTTTTCAAATAAAAAAATTACTTTCTAGCATTTTTAACTAAATATGTAAACATAATAGTTATTGGTATTTATGATTGAGCAGTAATAAATTTACAATTATAGTTACATATTTAAGATTCATAACAATTTAAAAAAACCCAATGAAAATTATATGTACATAATCAATAAATTTAATTAATACATTATAATTGATTAATTAAGTTACTATATTTTTTACATACTTATTTAGTTATAAAAGCTATTTCCGTATATTATGAAAATTTTCACTGCAATAATAATTAGTAGTAATAAATACAATTAATATTTAATAATTAAACATTATGAACTTAATAATTACATTATGTAAATAAAATACGATGTACAGTATAATTTTTAATTTCATTAGTTTCAATTAAACATCTTAAATATATTGTTAACAAAACTTAAGTATTTAATTATATGGATGTAGATTTAAATATACAAATACATGACAATTAAAAGATAGTACAATTACGTTTAAAACGTTAAAAAAAATTTTTAAACTAATATGAGCATAATAAGGTATTTTCAATCATAAAAATAATTATTAAAACAGTACGTTATCAATATAAACTATTATACTTTAAAATGAAAAAAAATTGATATTTTTCATTATTTCCTAATTAAAAAAACTAAAAAATTTTTAAGTGCTTGTTTCATGCATCCCTGCAATATTTCTTTCATTTATTGAATTTAGATTAATATTAAAAAATAAATTTAATTATACAATTATAAATATAATAAAATGTATATATTAAATAAAACTAAAAAATTTTATTTATTTAGACATAGTTATTATAGCTGATCATTTAGAGATTTAAGGACAATTTTTATCTTATTATAGTATTGCTTCTGTATAATCTGCTAAATTTGATTAAATTCAAGAAGTGTATCATGCAAATCATAAAAATTGATATGCAAGACAAAACATGATCTCTTATTAATACTAAAAATTACATATATTTTTATATACATGTAATTTATTAAATTAAACAAAGAAAATATTTATATTTAATAAATATAGTACTTTTCAGATTTCATATATAAATATTTATTTTTCGAACAATCAAATGTATCTGAATAAAACATTTTTTAATTCATTGAATTTAAATTTTACATTATATAAAAAAATGTATATACTAGAAAGTTTTGATTAAATTGAATTTATAACAAAACTAATTATTTTTCTTTTTGCGTAACATTTTTATGTTATTCATCTAATTTATTCAAATTGCGGTATAATTAATAATGTACTTTTAAAACAAATTTAGTTGGCTACAAATATATATATGAAAATATAATTTTAATGAATTATTTTTTATCCAAGGTTGAATATTTAAATTGTTTCTTTTTTTAAATAAAGTTAGAAATTTCCAGAATATTATTTATTTATGCAAATATTTAATAATCATTATAAATTATTTGTTATATTTATAATAAAATATAATTAATATTTAAAATTAATATCATTGAAAAATAAAACAATCAAAAGATAACTATCACAATTTTAATTAAAATGTTGTTAAAGATTTATTAAAACCTTAAACATCGAATGAAATAATGTGTGATATATTTTAAATAAATATAAAACAGATATTTAACTAATAAATATTTTAAATATTTTATTTCTGCATACTTCGGTATAGTCAAATGAATTCTATATAATCAACTTTTTAATGAATCTTCTTTTCTATTCAAATTTGTTCGCTTATTATTAAACGTTATGTATATATTTATACTGAATTCACATATCAAATAGATTTTAAAACCCATTTATTGTTATATTCAACTTTAAAGCAATCAACAAATATATTTATGTAAAATAATTCAAATAATAATCAAGTTTATTATTAAATACTAAATTAATCTCTTAATATTATAGTAAATGGCACAAAAATTTATAATTTACTTTAAACTCTGCATACTGAAACTTAATTTACAAAAATTTTAATGGCTTTTATTATCCGTTTTACTGATATGATAAAAAATAATATGAAATATTACATTCTTATTGATAAACATAATATAAATAAAGTAATAAGAAAAACTAATAAAATCGAAAGTAAATCTCAATAATATTTTTATGAAAAATGTTTTTAATATTATGTTTTCGTACATAATACATAATACATAATTTATATACATATTTTTTCAAAATAATTAATAATTTATTAATTGGTATCGTAACGAACATTTTTTTATCATTTATTACTGATAATCTAGATATTAAATATTTAAATTTAACTAAAGTTTCAGTAAACATATTATTTTGATTTCAAATTGTAGGCTGAATATAAATAAATGAATTAATGAATAATAAATGAATTAACGCTAGTTATTTATCTAATTTAAAAAAGTTTTACCATATCAAAATTGTCTATTAAATGCATTCTTACAAATAGTAATATAATTATACATATTGAAAAAAAAATTTTATTCTGAATGTTTCTGTTTATTATAGATGGACCAACAAGCACAAAAAAAATGGTTTTACATATTAATATTGATCATGAGTTGTTCGCCAACTTTAGCACTTGATTTAAATAAGAAGCGAGCACTTTGCAGTAGTACTGATCAAAAAACACAGTCATCTAGTCAACAAAATCAAGAACACGATAGACTTTGTTTATCTCATTCATTGTCAAACCGATATAACGAGCTGGCGTCTATTGAGTCTTCTACAAATACGTTGGAAATCCTCCTTGGTAGGCCCTTACTAATAAAGAATGATTTTAATGTAACAAGTATGCTAGCAAACCAAAATATTAAAAACATTGAGAATACTAATTTTGAAGACAGCTTACTCTTATCATCTGCTACAAATGGGAAAGAAAGGAAAAGTTCATTGCGCTTGTCTAATGGTACAAATAGCGAAGATGAAGACAAGAAGACACTTTCACAACAAGTTAAGGAGGGTAAGTACGGCCTCATTCAGAACGAGATTTATTCAGTAAAACCCAAACGACCGGGTATCATCAGCTATTTGTCCAATTCTGAAGTTCCACGAGATACTATCAAAAATCTTGGCGGTCTTGATGAGGAAGAGATTTGGCTCGCCGAGAATCACGTACTGGTACTCAAGGGTGGAAATTTTCCTGAATTAAGTACAACAGTGGAACAACAGTTTGACAATGAATGGTCACCAATTGATAATTATTTAGCACCTCGACGACAAGTTAAAATCCCTGCAAAACCAAGGGTACCGCCTCCTTTCCCTGTTCAATTTATCGATGATGGCCCTGTCCAACTCATTGGTACTAATAATACCAATTTGTTCGATAATGGTACATTTAACTTCAATGCTATCCCTGGTAGTTATAGAGGCTTTTTACCTGGCGAAGAACCCTATTTTCCACTAGTAAGTACGAGAAATAATAGCAATGAGATAACATCAGGTTTACTGGGATTATCTAAAAACAAGACTAAAGTTGAAAGTGTAACAATCCCATTCTATCCAGCCTTACCACCTGGTGCAGTAATCGTCTCACCACCGAATAGCCAAACCGATTATGATGATGAAGATCAATCTATTTACTATCCATCACCATACAGTTTTATTTATTCACAGGATAATTCTACAAATATTCCACCTGGACCATTAGTACCAGGAATTATTTTACCTCCACCACCTGATTTTTTTTCAGCTTTAGATGAAAAAAAATCAATAACCAAAGACAAATATGTAAAGAATTTGAACATTACTGTAATGCCAACTCTTAGAGCCTCGTATTTATCGCCACGAAAATTTAGTACGAAATTCTACAAGACACCAATGAGTACACTCTCTACAATTGGAGATAAAACTATTTCATATAATTCAAAGTCCTTTATTAGAACAACGTTGAAAAATTCAACATTCCATCATTATCAATCAGAAAAAAGTGGAACTCGAAATTATCGTACAATGCCACTCATTGAATTTACAACACCTGTACCAGTTAGGTCTACAATATCCAGTTTAGAAAAGTATAATATTCAACAAGTACTTGGAAATCAGGTTGTGGAAAGTAACACAGAAAAAACTCCGTGGAGAACTGTAATTAATAACAAAGCAGTGCCACTTATAACATTTTTTGCTACAACGACAGCCATCTCAGTTGAAGAAGCTATTGAGACAACTCCCACAGTTATTAAAACTATGCTGACAACTGAGAATCCAACACGCATTCCTAGCCAAACATCTTATTTTTTTTACGAAGAAAGTAATAATGAAAAAACACATACTCCTACTTCTGGTCCACTCGTTTTTTTCGGCACTACATCTGAAGCACCTTCATATTACAAGCTTGAGCAATCAAAACAACAGCAACAACAGCAAAAACAGCAACAGCAACAAAAAGATAAAAATGAGTATTATAATGTCGAGATGATTCCATCACAAGAAATAATCAAAGATTATAACGAGAAGGTAGAGTCGATCAGAAAGAATTCACATGCATATCGATATTTAGATTCTAGTGTAACGAACAGTCAAGAAAAATTCGAAGTTCCACCTGTTAAACAGCAGAGTCTTAGAATGTTACATTCGAAACCAATATTCTATCAACCTCTTTCTACACGATCAGCATCAAAACTGAGCTATTTTACTACTCAAAAGTCTAAAATATACTACCGAAAGCCGCAAATCATTGAGAAACTTGAGTACAAACCAATTTCAAGTAAGTCTAAGCCGATTTATCAATATAGTTTTGAAGCTACTAATTATGAAAAATCAAGAACACTAACTTTGCCACAAAAGTCGTCAATTTCTAAACAACAGCAAAACTCTGATATTCATCGCCAACAAATTTATGAACATAATCATCAAAAAGAAATACCTTTGTATAATGATTATCCAAATATTCAAAGTACGAATGTTCAATATGATTATGAAAATGGTGAAGTTATGGATGAGCAGCCACTACAAATTCAAAAAGCATCATTCGTAAGAGGTAAAAAAAATAAACAGCAATCCTATTATCATCAACCAACGATAGCTACACCATTGCAAATCACTACACTACCATCACATCAGCAGTACTTCACTAAACAAGACGAGCAGTTACTTGATGATGTGACAAAAGAATACTTTACCGTATTTGGTAAAAAATTATCGAATAGTAAGTTATCAAGTACCACACCTATTTATGGTAAATCCAGTGTAACAAATAAACCAATATTTAGTAATGTTAACGACTATGAATCAATGCATTACAATGAAAGAGAAACTAAGACATTTAGGGCTTCTAATATCAAGGTACGATATGGCGATCAAGCACCTGGTCCATATGTTGTCAAAGATGATATTCTTGTAAACTTTAAACACTCACAACGGTTACCCACTCTTAATCCTAACAGTAATTTTATTTCGTTGATTAATCCGCAGTTTAATACAAGTACCAAGAAATTTAGGTCTCAGTCTGTACTAAAATTGAGAAATCAAGTTCGAGAATATGCATTATCACCTGTACAAAATGTTCCACAACGCTTTGATCAGGTTCAAAACTATGGATCGGCTAGATTAGAGCAGCAACTAAAAACTCCGCAAGAAGATACGTATTCATTCGCACCTATTAATGAGCAAAGGGAAAAAATAAAAGAAATCCAATATTCCTCACGACCTCTTTCACTGGAAAGTGACATCTTGGTTAATTATAAAAATTCTCGGTCACCAATTAATTTGGATACCGAGTTTACCGACAGAGAAATACCGAGTCACGTAGACACTAATACCGATAAAGCTAATTCTTACTTTGCATATAGATTGCCTGGAGATGGAGGGCATTTTTATTTTTTAACGCCCCAAGCGATTAGACGACAAGATTCTACTGGAGAATATTTATATTCAAAACCAAGATCTTCTATATTACTCAAAAAAAAGCGTCGTTGAACTAGTAATTTATGCTGTAATAATTTTACTTTTTAACCCTAATACACTTAACTGTGGTTTATATAACATTAAGCTTTTCAAAATTTTCAAAACTCAAAAATCTATATTTTTAAGTCTTTAAATTATAAGTGATAAAAAAGTTTTTATAAATTGAATTAGAAGAAATTATAAAGACTTAAATTTTTAGAATAACAACTATTAGAATATATTGTAAAACTAAAAGATGTAAAAATTTTTATAACTATACAGCAATTTACATTTAATTCTTAAAAATCCTTGTGTGTTGTACACAAAGAAATTGGAAATTAAGTATTGTAAATTAAGTTTATAACGAGGCAAAAATGCCATATTGAAGATTTTGAAAATTTGGATGGAATGGTTAAGACATTTTGCCAACCTAGCATATTTATTACTTGTATATATAGTATATTAAATTAATTATTATTAATGTTTATATGTATGTTCGTACAAATTAACGATTCACACTTTAAAAATTGACTCGTTTATTTACGCCTTGTCTGTGATTAATGATTAAAGTATATATAAATATCAATATCAAATCACATTTGAAGATTTGAAACTTTTGAAGAAGACCTTGTACATGTGCCTCATAGTGTCTTACTTCACACTGACTATTAGTTTGAGATTAATATTGTAAACTGTAATTACGTTATAGATAGCATAGTTTTATATGAATTATAAAGAATAATTTTCAAATAAAAATAATAGATGACTCATTGATTAAATCAATCTTATTATTGTAGGAAAATATAAATTGAAGAAATGAAATTATAAAAATACATAATTATTAATTGATATAATAAACTGAAAATAAAATATCCTATTATCCACATTCCTATTCTAAATGTAACTATATGGAAACTATTATAATAAATTATCTTCATAGCTCTATTTTAATTAAATTTGATAGATTAATATCTGTAAATAATCAAAAAACATTTTAAAACTTACCAGTATCAATTTCTTGTGTTTTCGTGGGATCTGGTAATGGATAATCGTGTAACCGAAGATAAACTTCTATTGCACATTTTGCTGCTTTGAAGTAAAATGGATGTGAACGCAACACATCTTCTAACCTCAGGAGGCCAACGTAGGAACGTAAAGTCATTTTGCGCATACAGTAAGTATGAAAATCGAATTGATCCTCAATTATTTCAGAGAAGTGCTAAAAAATTTAAATAATTGTGAACAAATATGTAATATCTATGTAGGTATCATAAGCACATTAAATATGTGTTTATATAACTACTTGTTATAAAAAATTTTATTATAATACAAACGTAGTGCATTTTTACATTTAATTATAAAAAAGTTTATATCATAAAATATCTCATTATTTTTAATGTACATCATATAATTATGTATAAAAAGTTATTAACAATCTTTACTTTTCATTGTCTTATACAAAATAGATGGATTTTAACATATAATATATATAATATTTAACAATTGTAATATTTATAATTATAAAATTTAAATTATCGTTTGATTTAACTTACCCTATCGACTTCATGGCATTTCTTTAATGATTCACCATATTTGCCCAAGCGTTTATATGCATTTGCAGCTTCTGTTTGAATCCACATACACTGCATTTCATTAAGATTTTCCATTGCCAAAACACCTTCTCTTGTAAACTTGCCACAAGTTTCTTCTGCTTCTTTTACTAAGTTTGCACGTAACATATATTTAGCACATTTTGAATTAATATAACGATCAGCAGTATCTAAACCTTGTGCTTCATCAAGCCATTTATAAGCTTCTTGAACATCTCCAGCATGCTACAAAAGTCCATTAGTTAATTAATTAACAATATAAATGATAGATATATCATTTTTACAGAAAAGAAACTTAAAAAAATTTAATGACTTACTCTTAATATAACACTAAATTGAAAATATATAAATTTTATTTTAACTTTATAAATTCTTATCTTATAAAAGTAAAATGATTATGTTACGAAACATTAACATTTTTTAAAGACATTTGTATAGATTGATAAATTTAATTTTTTAATTTTAGACAAACTAATAACTAGTGCTTTTATTAATAAAAACAAGTATATGTAACTTTCATTGTTAACCTTATAAATTCGTCCTTTGGTAACAAAAAGTTCAATAAGTGTAGGAGTATGATATATGGCAGCATTAATTTCATCAAGTGCTTTTTGTGTAAAACCTAAAAAATCATAGTGTTGAGAAATGTAATAATAATTCCATAAAAGAGCTGAAGCAGGCTCTTGAGGCTTATCTTTGTCTTCATCGCTAAAATGTCCATGTGCTTTTAATGCATCTTTATATTGTAAGACTAAAGACTGTATAATATCAACCTTATTTTGATCTGTATATAAAGAACGTAAATCAACAAACAAAGGTGGCACACCTTTATGAAGACCTGTAACAAAGTTCATTGCAAGTCAATTTTAATTATAGGATATTTTATAACATTTAATTCATATTTAAGCACTCAATATATCAATGAAAAAAAAAAAACTATTTTAAATTTAACTTATAATTCAAAATGAACTTAAGGTCACTCTAACTAAGCAGAAAATTATTCGCTTTTTAATGATAAGATATTTATATAAATTTAATAAAAAAATTAAATTTGAAACTTATTAATAAAAAATATTAATTACCTTTTCGTAAATAACGGTCAACTAATTCTTTAAATTTTTCTCCAGAGGCATAATTAAGTTGTAAACGTCGAGGAGCTAATGCTCTAGGAAAGACAGTTTCACAATGTTCAAGCATTTTCAATGTTTCTACAGCATTAGAATGTCTCTCAGCTTCTGATAATTTCATATAATATAATGTATTTTCTGGATTAATATGTAAAAGATCTTGGTATATTTGTGCTGCTTCAGTATATTGTCTTAATTCAAGTCTTAATTTACCTAAAAAAATAAATATTTAAAAATTATTTAGTAAAATTTAATTTTATTATTAAGGAAATTACAAAGCCAATTCATACTAAACTATTTAAATTACTGTGACACAACGTACAATTATATTTAAAAAATAATTCACAAATACTACATTTAGGCTAACTGTATAAAATTATATATTTCTACATAATTTATATATTTGGGATTGCAGATATTCGAATAAATATTGCAAAAACAGTATTTTATATGACATATGTCAATATTGTAATGTCACTCACTATTCATATATAAGAAAAAACTTATTAAAATGTGTATATATTTAACAATGTATTTAAATAATAAAGTAAAATAGATGTAAGTTGTTAAACATTATTATATATTATATTATTATACTACTATATATTATTATATCATACCAAAAATAATAAAATATATTTTTTACATTAATATTATTCGCTCATATTTATTAATAATTAATTAATATATGAATATTATGTATTTATAAAATATAAATAAGAAAATCAAATACCGTATGTCTCTTTTACTGTAATCTTGTCACATATTTGCTCACAGTGTTTGTCGAGGTGTTTTAATGCTTGTTCACTGTCTCCCGATTCTTGAATAACCAGATTTTGATAAAGTAGCAATTCACTGTGTTCATAATCGTAGCATATCTAGGCATATTTAATATTTATTCTAAGAACTTCATACTTTACAAAACTATTTTGCAGTAAAAAGCTGCATTAACAATAAGACTTTTAACTAATAATCAATACAAATATATTTACTGTAAATATTTTATCAAATACATATATAACGATTATATTATTTACCATTGGAGAATTTCTGAATGTATCTAAGATTTTAAGGGCCATTTCATAATCTTTTAAAAGATGATATGATATAGCAAATCCAATCCAAGATGCTCTTTGTGTAGGTCTTAACATAAATAACTGATACCTGGTATCCTGTAAAATAAATATTGATACTTGAGATTAATACTTAAAGTATTTATGTACTTAGATACTTAGATTTTGAGTGTGCACATGTAGGTATATATGTTTATGAATATGTTTTTTTACATTTAATCTATATTTTATATTGTTTGAAAATAGAATTTTTTTATTCAATGTAATAATTATTGTAAAATTAAAGCCTTGTGCTTTATAATGTTTATTTAAGAATTTAAGTTTTGAACATAGCCATACTTTTTAAATTAAGAAAGCTTTAAATATAAATTTTAAACTATTTTATTGTATAACTTATATTTATGAATTTAGATAATTTCTCACAACATTGAGTAAATGTCATTTAAAATCTATTTCTTATTCAAATTAAATTCTTTCTTATAAAAATATGAATTCAGAATTTATAATATAATTTATATTATTATTTATATAGAATTGAATTTTAAAAAATTTATATAAAATATTCACATAATAAAAAGTACCTTAATATTATTAATTATATTTTACAAATATTTCTCTGCCAAAGAATTGAACTTTGACATGAACTATTTCTTATATTAAATTATTTAGACAATGAAAATAATTTATACAAATTTAATCAATAATTTTATATAAAAATAATATACGCAACGATTCATAATAATATTGAAGTTATTGATAAAAATACATTTTCAATTTTAATTTTGTAACAAAATAAAAAATTAATAAACTATTTTTTTAATAGATGATTTACTTATATTATATGTATCCTTATGTTTATTACATTTAATATTAAATTATTTTAAAAACTTTGAACATTGTTCTTTGTTATCTTTGAGACAATTATTTATCTTAATTTCATTTTTTAATTCAATAAAATGACAAAAAAATAATTAATTTTATAAAAATAAAATAATTTTTGTGATTATAATATTGAAAAATATAAAAAAGTTTCTTATTAATATATATTTCAATATATTATATATGTAAATTAAATAATTTGGTCTACTTTTGAATAAATATTTGAGTATAATGTAACTTAACCTACAAATAAAAACTTGGCTTTTGCATAAGCAATGTTTTATTTCTTCAATAAATTATACATATACTTTTAAGCATATGCATATAATTAAATTGACTATTTTTTAATATATATGAAATATGAGAAACATTTAAAAAATGATGGCACTTACTTTATAACCTTCTAGATCACGCATTTGAATTTGTAATAAAGATAGATCTCTAAGAATTTGAATGTTGTCTTTATCCCATTTGAGAGCATTTCGATAACACTTGATTGCTTCGTCATATTTCTTGTCAGATCTTTGCAGAAGCCCATAAACATGCCAACAAACATGAGATTGTAAGTCATTTCTAAGGCCACGACGCACATGATCATAGGCTTCTTCCTTGCGACCTAAGCAGTTTAGTGTGAGACCTTTCATCGCCAAAGTCTCTCCATGTTCACTGAACTTGGTATTTGACAAGATTTGCTTGGCAAATTTCAAGCCATTTTTATACTGTTTGTGCTCATAACACCTCTAGAAAAATTAAAAGTAATTACAAGAAATCTTATATAAAGTATAAAATGTTATGTTTCTTCGACAATAGCGAATAATATTTACATTTTTAAATTAAATGAGAAGTAATATTCTATTTTTCAAAACTTTAATGATGATAACAATAGAAAAAATTGAGGTTAACCGATATCGGAGATGATTGCCATTGACGTTTTTGCGATTTTTCTGTGGGGAATGTTTCATCAGAATCACTCTTTATAACTCTAAGCCAGGGGACCGAGAGTGGGGCTCCAAGACAAAAAATTCACTAAACGCGTACTCACCAAAATTCTCTTAAATAATGCATTTTCTTTGGGCGGAAGAGGATTGCTGGAGGGCATTTTTGTATAAACACAAAAATTGAGGAGCTTTTCCACCCGGTAAACTCAATTTTCACCACACAAAACCTCGTGGCCGCAAACGAAGAACTCGATTTTAGATCACGTGATCTTTCTCACGGATGATTATAATACTGTTCCGCCGGAAATGGCTAGCGCCGCGTATACTTAAAAAGCGCTAAGTTCTTTTTTGTAATAAATATATCCACCTGCCTTTTTTATTTACATCTTTTATTCAATCTTATTTTAACTTTTAAAAATTTTGTATAAATTTAATTCAACGAATATTATTTTTATCATGTTTGTTATTTTATAAAAATATAAAATTATTATTTAATATAATGCGAATAAATTAAATTAAATTTTTTAAAAATATTTTTGTCTTAAATAAATCGTATAATTTAATTTATTAAACTATAATTAGATTATATTACTAAATTATATAAATGAATATTATTTGGCAATATTATTTACAAAATTAGGTACAAATATAATTTTATGTGACAATTTATAATAGATTGGAAATTTAATATTTTTATTATAAGATTATTCGATACACTTTTAATCATGACTTCATTTTATAATATATTTTTTAAATTAGAAAATGAAACACGAAATTTCATATTATATTTGATTGTTTTTTTAAGTAATCAAAATTAATAGAAAAAATTTTGAGATAAATTATAAAGCTTATTTATTTCATATAGCAAAATTAATTTAATATAATTTAATAACATTAGGGAAATCATCTTAAGTTGTTAGCTACTATTTTCAACAAATTAATGTAGATTGTAGATAAATTAACATAAGATTAATATATGATTATGTACAGCTCTCTGTACGCTAATCACACTGTACATGCGTTACTACACTAGTTATTAGAGATAAAGTCTACTGAAAGCTGTGTAGCGCGTTTGTTATTACTAAAGAATTTTATTCATTTGACATCGTGTAATACTTTCTATCAATTTGTTACGATAATCAAAAACCAAATTTTTATTCTTCAAACAAATTGGAGTTGATTAATGACTTGTTTATATACATCTTTTATAATCTGTTATAAACTATATAATAGACAAGGTATGAGCTATGGTCCACGTGCACCAATTAAGCGACTAGAACAGTATTGTAACTTATAAGTTGTAAAGACAAAGTATTGTAACTCTTAAAGCAGCCAGTTAATTCCACATTAACTGTGGCAATGGTATTGTAGCGTAATCTATCGGACGTATGTTGTACTTGTCGAATAAAACGAAACTTGTACTGCTAAAAAATACACGAAATCAATTGTAATTATATTTATAAATCGAAAAAATCATTACAGTTTCTAACAAAAATAGCATACAATATTTTGTTATATTATATTTGGTATATTTTTAATAAAAGTCTTGTAATATGCAAAAAAGTATTACAATTTATAGGCATTTAAATAATCCATATTTCGAAATTAACATTTTATATTCATTTATTTATTGTTGTTTTATTCACAAATATTTGCTTTTTAAACTGTCTATACAGTTAATTGATATTAAAAAATATTAAAAAATATTTTTAACTATGTCGTTGATCTTTGAAAAGCTCTGTAAAAATTTATTGCTTGAACATTTTGGATTGATTATTCAAACAGTTGCTAGTGATATGTTTCAACATGGACCACGAACATTAAATCAAATGAAAGTGACTACAAAATATCCTATATCAAAAGTATGATTTGAAAAATTTGCATATAATGAAACAAATGCTTAAACTTATAAATCATGCTATTTCAGATTAAAGAATCATTATGTGTACTTATCAAATTTGGTTATGTTGTGTATGAACAAACTGAGCGAGGTATAGTTTATAGTTTGGATGTTGAAAAAGTTATAACAATCTTAAGATATCCAAGGTATAATATTTTTATTATTTTAACAATAAGTTTATCCTATAATAGTAACACGATTTTATTTTATTCATTAGGTACATGTATTTTGTAAAAACATTTTGTGGAGATGAAGCAGAAATGATGTTAGAAGACGTGCTTAAAAGTGGTTATGAAAGAGCTTCACAAATAATAGTTAAAACTTATCAAAGACTTGAACAATTTCCACGTATACTATTTACATATGTTAAATGATAAATAATTTGAAAATTAATCTTAATTTTATTAAATTAATTTATAATAATTTTAGCTGAAAGAAGATCAACCGTTCCAGTTTTAAAGGAAAAATTTGATTTATTAGTCAAAAATCAATTTTTAATGCGCAGTCTTTGTTCTAGTATTTTAAGTGATGTTCCAACTGATAAGCCAAATTTTAATATACCATCGCTTAATCTGAAAGCTCTTACAAGACTTATTCAAGGTAATGAAGTTGATGCGGGAGATAACAACATATATTGGAAAATAAATAATGATAGGTTTACACAAGATCTAAGGTAATTTATCTTAGAATATTGAATGTAAATTCATTGGCAAAAATTAATTAATAATGCAGGATTATTTGATAATAGAGATCAAATTCTTGTAAAGTCAATGGCTAAAAGAGTAGATGGTAATGCTGGGGAATTGATGAGACAACTTTTGTATCTTATGTATTTACGAACTGCATCATGGGCTGATACTTCAATTCCCATACCAGTAACTGAAATAAAAGAAGCTATGAAGAAGAACTTTCCATCAATTTTACCATATCTAGATCAATATTTACGAATTATAGGTAAATGTGAAATTTTTTTATCTATAATTGTGAGTTAAAATTTATATATTTTCATATTTATGAATTTGTATATTTACTCACTTTCAGAAGAGGATTCATGTAAATTTATAGAACGAGTTGGTGATTCTGGTGGAGGACAGTATAGTGTTAATATGAAAGAAGCATTTCATCAATTAACTTGGGTTGTTTTAGAAAATATAGTAATGGAAAGATTTGGCTTGAAAGCAGCGAGAATTTTTAGGTAACTGAAATTTGTTAAGTTTTAAAAATATATAATTATATATAAATAAATAAAATTTAATGTAAGTATTTTAATCTATTAGATTAGTGCATAGACAAAAATATATAGAACAAGAGAAAATTCAACAAATAGCAATGATTCCAGCAAAAGAAGCTAAACATTTAACATATACTCTTTTAGAAGAAAATTATTTGCAAATTCAAGAATTAAAAAAACCAGGATTATCTACTGCACCAACAAAAATATTTTTCCTATTTCACATCGATCTTAATCAAGTTGCAAGAATGACAATTGAACATTGTTATCATGCACTTTATAATATTATTCAAAGAAGAGACTATGAAATAAATAGTAATAAACGAATGATTGATAAACAATTACGAATGCAAACGTTGACTAGCAATATGAAGGAACATGGGGCAACTGAAGAGCAATTGGCTGAAGTATGTTTAAATTTCATTCATTATAATTATACCATGGTTTTTTTTTAATTTTTATATAGATTGCAGAAATGATGACTCCATCAGAAAAGCTTCAATTAGAAAAAGTACAAGAAAGAATTAAAAAATTAGGAGCTAACGAATTTTCTATAGATGAAACTTTATTCATATTGCAAATGTATATACGTTATCATAGATAATTTTCAATTTATACTTTCATATATTATTTTTCGTAGGTATTAATGTAATATTTATAAAAAGAAGAAAACACAAATTATTTATATAGATATTTATTTATATATAATAATGAATATGCTTGTAAAATACAAACAACAAAGAGTACCTAACTTTTAAATTATTATAATAAATATAATGATATATCTATGTTTATAATAGTGCTGTTCTCTAGTGATACAGTACGTTTTGTTGATGTCACTATTCTCAAGGAAAAGTCACATCCAGGATCATAATCTTTTTTCTCTTTTATATTTTTAGTACATAAATTCACAGGAAAGTTATATTAAATAACGTTTAGAGTTATGCTTTATTCGTTCGGCGTGATTTTTCAACGATGGCAGTTATTTATTTATTATTTTTCTTATTTCCATTTTAATATTTCAGATATTAGAAATCATAAGTATGAAATTAATAAAAAAACTTTTATTCACGGCCAACTTGCGCGTGTGTACTGTCTAAAGTTGATATGCACATGTTGATTGCGACTATGAAAAATCAGTACAAATATTTTTGGGACCAGTGTTTTCATACGAATATACATATGTGGCACTAAGTTAAAGGTGTCATAATATACTTCAACACAGAAAATAAAAATAGATGAACGAATCCTAGTCGTGGCTTTTCCGGTACATAATATATGTCATTTTGTTATATTTTTTGCGGTTCACCTTAACACTTCTCATTCACGCATTAAAAAAATAAAGACCCATAATACCTTTGATATTTCACCTTTAATAAACTAAATATAATCTCACTCGTGTTAAGTTTATAGTCATGAGTGAAGCACCATCGCAATAAGAAAACATTTGTTTTCCTTAGTTTCTTTTGATTATATTTTTGATTGCATTTGAGTATTTGATATAAAACCCAAGACTATCTTAAGTTAATAAAAAATAAAAATATGAAACGTGAAATAAATGTTAAGGTGCCAATGAGAATATCGATGGTTTAGCCGCTTTAAAAATGTTATCATTCATACATTTGCTCTCATTTATCATTCTGCACAAGTATATACACAATTTTTATTCTTTATCATACCGTACATGTCCCTAGAAGTAACATCGTATGTATTATTTAAAAACTATGAAAATTTTCGGTAAAGTAGCATACTTTATTATACGTTTTCTTAGTTTTTTAATATTTATTAACAACAACGTACATGTAAATGAAGTAGCGAAATGCGTGGAATATTTGAGAGAACTGAGTACTAGTTCGTATTTATATGTATTTTCATTTATTTTTCTCTTTTTTTTCTTTATTCTTTTAATAATGTATTGGGTGTATCATTGCAGAAATATTAATGCGTAAACTTGATTTACATTTGTAAATATTTCTTTCTTTACTACAATTCACTTTTTATACAACTTTGAATTCAGAGATAGCAGACATATCATCATATTATAACTATTGAATGTTCATTGACTACTGAATAATTACAAATATTTTTTATTCATTCTATGAGAACCGAAAAATGAAAATAAATAAATAATGAACGTGCCATGAAATGTGAAAAACAAGCTTTTTACATATCAGATGAATAACGTGAATATCGTTATATCATCAGCAGAAAAAAATGCCTTTATGTCTTCTTTGTTTTCATTCTTATTGTTGAACTTTGACAATATGGTCAATATTAATAAAATAAAAAGAGAATGAATTATATGGCACATCAAGGGAAATATAAAAAAAACCATGGAAAATAAAATGCAGAATTGATAGGTTATTCGCTTCTTGATTATTTTTTACCTCTTTGCATTTATGCAATATTAAATAAAGATAAATTTATGTAAAAATTCGGATTTATAAGTAACTATAAATTAAAGTTAATTTTATAATTTGTATATAATATCCAAAAATTTTATATATAATTAAAAAGTCTTGAAAACAATAGGATTGTGTTATGCATGAAATTTTTCAATGTTTTTGAAATATATATAAAAAAGAAAAATAATTTTAGAAAAGGATGCTAAAATAAATATATATAAAAGTTATTTGTATTATGATATCGGCTAATATTACTAGTAGAAAATAACTCTTAAATGAAATTTGTAATCTAAATTTTAAATCTCATTTTTCTTAGATCTGCATATTAAACAGATCTTTGTTTTTACATACATTCATCTTTATTGCTTCATAATATAAAAGTATAATAAAAATTCCCATAAACAATTATTATAATATCCCCACGACAGGATTGGTCTTTGGAAATTACAACTGGCAATAGAAAATCGGTCCAAAGTTTATAATTTTGAAACTGTTATATACTTTACCCGACTTATAAATATGATATACAAATATATAAGTCAAAAACAGTATCGGATAAAACTATTGAAACATGCCGTAATACCCGTGTAAAGGCCCAATTTGTATTTAGCATTATAAGTTATTAAAAAAATAATGTTTATGAATTCTTAATGTTTAAACAATTTATATAAATGATATTTATTTTATTAAAACTTAGATTGAATTTTCGTAAAATAAGGTTATAATAAAAGATTATAAAATTTTATTTATTTCCTATTTGTAGTTTCATTAAACACAAATTGAAAATGCAAATTTTTGATTGAAAATCAATAACGAAATTATAAGACTAGTAAATTCAAATCTAGCCCGTACATAAATTGTACGACATACAATATTTTCATTCGTTTAAAAAATAAGTAATGCAGAAGAGAGAACGTCGGAAATTCGAGTGGTAATTATTCGATTCCGTCGTTTAAAATAAGACTGGCACTTACGTACAACTGCTTGCTATTGCTAGGGACATTTAACCTTAATTTCTATATAAAAATAAAAATAAAATGGTATTGCTAATGACGATAATTGACGTAATAGTATAATAATAATAGTAATAATAATAATAAAATAATAACCATTTATGCGAGCCAATAATAATGACAATATAAGCAATAATATTTCTTGTCATATAATGAACAACGATATGTATATGCATATATATATATATATATACATTTTCTGCATGTGTATATACATATATATGCATGCGTGTTTGCTAATACGTATGCATGTATGTATGTACGCATAATTTATAAGGTTTACTCCTCGAATAATTTTACACATACAACTACGTATAGGTACATCACAAGTAATATAGTTACACTGTACATTAATTATATCATAGTAATATCGACGCGTTTGCCACGTCGGCGTTATTTCTTTTCCTTACTTTTTTATTCATCATTATTAAAATCGAGTCGCGTAGGGCGTCAGCCGTAGCCCATTGTACAAATCCATTATATACATAAAATAAATTAGTATCAACATCTAAACTATTCGTCTGCCACTTAACGCTGGTGGCGTTATTTGTTTTATCTATCCTCTTTTCTCATTTCGCTTTTTTATCATTCCTCATCGCTATGTATTGGCCACACCGTGACAGGCTTTTCCTTATTTTCTGATCAAGGATACTGGCTCTCTTTGTAAAAATTATATTAGGTACCTTCTTTATTCTATAATTGCACTGATTACATATAAACTAAGGAAGATGCGAATTGAATCAACAGATATTTGAGGCCTTAAAAAAATAGATACAGAGACAGATCGAAGGATTGAGATAGTGAATGATAAAGAGGGAGGATAGGAGGGTAGGAGCAAGAGAGAGGAGGAAAATAAGGAGAGAAAGAGATGATCAGAAATAGTTCATTTTTTATTTTGTCTTATTTGTCTGTACTTTTTCTGTTCGAGAAGATAGAAGTAAGGCAAGAGGAGATAACTGAAAACAAGGCGATACGAAAGCAGGCGAAATGACTTCGTTTTGTCCTGATGACGTAAGGAAAAACGCTATTTGGCACATAAGTATTATATATCACATCAAGCTTCCTGACGTTTCTTACGCCATTATATTACGTCATTATTAACATCATCATCGCTCTTCCAAATTAACAAGCCCTGTTTATTGGACATGAAAAATTCTAAGACACCGAATGAAAAATCTTTAATTTTTAAATTAATTTATCTAAAATACATCTACTAAAACATTTTTCATTTAAATTTAATTTATCTACAATAAAATGTATGTTCAAAATCTTTATAAAACCTTAAAACTCATTACGTTAAAATTAAAAGTAAAAAAAGTTAAATATCAATCTCATTATATAATTTTATAGTATTTTTAATGTTATATTTTTAAAAGAAAAACTAATTCTGCAGGTAAAATTATGGATAGATAAAAATGTGAATATAAAGTATAATTTCACAGATTATTTATTATGAATATAAAAAAAAAAAAAAAAAATTCAAAAGATATCGTGTGACATAAATGATATCAATTTTATAACATAAAAAAGTAACATATCTAATTATTTAAATTTATAATATATTTAGTTGCCTTATTTAGTGAAATTATATACTTTGTTTAATTTTTGTTATTATTATCCATTTTCTATTTGATTCATCCTACCCATTGCTATTTTATTTTTTTTTTTTCATATTTTTGTAATATCCAAGAGCTCAATAAACTTATAACAAAAGTTTATTTTATAAGTATTACGCATATTTAAATAGACACGATAACGTCGTGGTTGCTCTTTGTTTAAAATTCTCTTTTTTATTTTCTTTCAATTTTGAATTACTGGTAACCTAATGTTTAACACTCAAAATTTTCATTTTTTAACATATTTTGCATTAATCTTTTTCTTTATAATAGTCAAAAGTATATACACGATATCTAATTTGAATGGTTTGATATGAATGCGCGAAAAAGTTTTTTTTTAAATATATTATTTTAGATCTAGGTATTGTATTTTAATAATGTAAATAACCTTAGAATATAACCCAATTAAATTATGTAAATTGTTAGTGCCACCTATTTTGGATCAAAAATTTTTTTAATACTATTTTAGTTATACTTTAAAAATATAATTTAAATTATTTGCGCGTATTAATAATATGAAATAATTAACAATTATTTAAAATATAAATAATTCATAGCAAGAGTTTAACAGCATGTATTATTAAAATGTAAGGTACATGATAGGTTGTCAATAAATTTTGATTTGTAAAATTTGCACGATAAATTGGTATGGTATCAAGACTAAATAAGTATTGCAAAAAAATTCCGACAATGTATGCATGTCGGTAAGAATTGTGCCTTTAATAGAGAAACGAGACAGGGCGGTTCGAGAGCATAGACAAACGGTTAAAGATCCGTTTAGTGGCAATTCAAATTTGTATACGTGTACATAGACGTTTATGATATATAACGTGCATAATATATGTAACATTGCGAAATAAGATGTTTTTACTATTAGTAAATTTATTCTTGTACGTATTCGCAAAAGTTGACTTTTTAGCTTTCTATTCGTTATTTTCAGACATACTAGGTAAGTTTAGGAACAAGATTTACTACTCGATGGAGAAAATTTTGTCTATTCGTATTAAACATTTATAATTTAATTCTAATTCGCTTTATCGATGGAAAAGTCTGAAAGATTATTTTTTACTTTTATAAAACGTTCTATTAGAATTTCTCATATAAATTATGTATACGGTCCAAATCAGAATCCAAATTTCACAAGTTACTTCTACACGAAAGCTTCTAATTTCTCAAACCTTTTTAATGTGAGTCAATAATCTTATTAACAATAAGCAAGGTACATGATTTTTAAAAATTTTACAATCAATCCTTAGGCTTTAGATTGAATAAGACGTATGATCTCATAGCGAGCAGAATTTTTGTTGTTCTGAAATATCAGTAGAAAGCAGTCTAATTCGCCCTCCACTTTTCCTATATCTCGGGTTTTCCTTTTCTCTTTTAATTACGTGTATAATAAATGTGCGATGGCAAGAAAACCTTTTATCACATGTACGTTTCTTCTTGGTTGCACTTTTGATTATCATTTTTAAAGGCGACCGGTTTTTCGCATCCGGATCGCTCACTACAATTTTTAATGCGTACGCCATCTATACTTTATTTTTCTCTTCATTATGTGTAATCCTAAATGTATGAGTCGATCGTTTACATCGATGCCCTTTGCATTACTTTATTTAATATGACCGGTGGCAATCACCTCCTTCGAGCGACTTTTGAGATTTCTTTTTGATTTCTCTCAGTTTTTTTATATTTGTTGTGTTTCTTTCTTCCTTTCTCTTCCAGTGATCACCCGAAAATATCTTCTCTCCTTTCCTATATCCCCAGCGACCCTACTATCCACAAGTGCTCTATCTTGATTAGACATCAACTCTTGTTCCTCATATCTCATGCTCGTAAGAATACACACTTCTTTTTTTCTTAACTGGAAGCCCCCGCACTTGTGCGTACATGGAAGCACGAATATGCCTTGCGCTCCCTTCGATGGCACAAAAATTACAGGAAAAACTCTCTTGCTTAATTGTCCATATTTATTTTTTAACATCACAACTAAAGAGAAAGATGACCTCGTCTCTTCGGAGCAGAGTTTCGTATCTTTATTTCATTGCAGAAACGAAAATCGTGTACAAGAAATAAAGTTAAAGAATGCATATAGCCAAAAACAGAGATAATAAAGCTTCTCGTGTTGTAGAACGTTAAAGAAAATCCATCTACGCTTCGAATCCCTTTACCAGAAGAGATCGTGGCCTCCGAGTCTGGCTGCTCCGGGTTGCCAGATATTTGCTGGCTGACCCGGAGCCACGGTTCAATCTTCGTCGGCATGATTACGAGGACTCCCGGCGTCATAACCACCCATCGAACCCGAGTTATCTGGTGAAAAGTTGAGAACATCTGTAGGCGAAAGGCTGTCCTGTGGGTAGTAGAATGAGGGATGGTCGGAGCTGGGGCCAGCAGTACCATTGAGCATCGTTGTGGGCGGTGACACAGAGGGTCGAGCCGAAGGTCCTGCGCCACTCGTGTGCTGCTGCTGTTGGCCGCTCATATCGGATTGTACGGGTGAAAGGAAGCCAATCTCTGGACCACCGTCTCGGCACCAGAGTTGCCGCATCTCCTGTCGCCGTTGACGCATCAGCGACTTATACTCGGAAATACGCATTTTCTTGCCGTCAACGATGCAGGTTCGTTTGGGACGTGGACGGTACCTGTAGTCCGGATGTTTCTCCATATGCAATTTGGAGAGCCGCGATTGTTCTTCATAGTAGGGCTGCTTCTCTGAATTCGACATCGCTTTCCATCGAGCACCTGTTTGAGCAATTGTTTGTCTGTTAGTAATGCATACACATACTCACATGCGCACGCATCACGTTTTTCACTTAAATGCACCAGTAACTTTCCTTTACTTTTCGATACAGATATTTATTTGATTAAAATATTAATTTATTTTGCAACCGCGTATTTGTCCTAATTGATTATAAATTTGATTAAGTATAAAGTAAATTGTAATGCTATTATGCCCTTCATAGGTTTTTAAAGAAAAGTCACTCGTTAACTGAAAATACTCACCGAGTATTTTAGATATATTTGAATTATGCATATCTGGACAGGCCTTTAAAATTTTTCTACGTTCATCTTTAGCCCACACCATGAAAGCATTCATCGGTCGTTTTATATGTGGTTTGTTCTCGCCTTCCCTCTTTTGCTGCCTCACCATTTTTGCTAAAACAATAATATATATAAAATTTTGTCATTATTTACTTTTAGTTAAAGTATTATAATAATATCTCAGTATAAATTCAATTTTTTTCAATATACCTTTTTCTGTAATGTCTTCTGAAACTTTATAGCCTGAATCGCGCCACACTAAAATATGAAAAACATATTTGTATTAAAAATTTTAATTAAAATTTGTTGTTTTGCGTTTTTTAATAAATGTTTATTGCTATCTCTCAAAATAATATTATTCCGAATTACAATTATAATAGAATATTGTAAAGTATTAATATTAAAAGATTATTATGCTCCTTTGAACTATATATATTCTCTGAATAATATTTTTATAATAATTAATGAAGGCAATAATGACTATTATAATAATTAACGAAGGCAATAATGACTATTATAATAATTAACGAAGGCAATAATGACTATTATAATAATTATAAGAATAATTCAAGTCATTACAGGATAAATTTTGAAATTGAAAGTGTGTAGACTTGCTTGACGAATACGTATAAAAAAACTTACTGTGTGGCGAAGATAGAAAGTCCTGCTCGTCTGGTATGGACTCGTCTCGTGCTGATGAGTGTTTCATTTGCCTCTGTTGTTGGGGTGAAGGCGGCATCGCCCCAGTATTCGGCGGTGGTAAACCGTAGATTCCGTGCATCACAAAGTGTTTCTCGACAGCAGCTACAGCTGCTGCAGCTACTGAACCAGTTTGCGTACCGCCCCCGCTAGTGTCCCTAATAGAGTTGCTGTTCTCTTCCTTTGCCATCTTGCTCACTATAGTTTCACATGTTCAATTAATTTTTCTTATTAATAATTTTATTTCTTTTTACAAATAACATAACACTGGAAACGTTTTTTAATTTCCGTTAAAAAAAATTGATGCTTGCTTATCTATATATTCAATTCAATGCAATAAAACAACTGTTGGTAATGTCATTACATTTTATTTAATACAACATATTTAGTACAAATATAGTAGTTATTTTCGATTAAATAATTTTAAGAGATTATAATTATTGTTTAATGTGTATAATTTTGTAATAGAGTAAATTCATAAAAATGAAATTTATAAAAATGAAGTTATATTATATTTGTTTTAACAAACATTATAAAACTTTTATCTTGCAGAACTCAGAGTAATTATTTTTGAAAAAATAATGTTAAAATTCGATTACTAATAGTAACAAACCGTTTGCACAAGTACTCTTAACATAACAATTACTTCATAACAAAGTAAAATTTTAAATAAAATTTATTGTTAAATACGCATTACAATAAGTTATTGTAATGACATAATAATTTCGTCTTAAACCGATTCGTTCTGAATAATAGAACATTTGAAATTTGATTCGTACTCTGATAGCTACAAATTTTGCGAAATTTTATAAACGAAACTTAGAATACTGACTAGGTGTAGAGAGAGAGCTGAGGTGTGGTGGTAATCCAGCATAGGGTAGACTTGGTAGATAGTTTCTAGGCATTGTTATTCCAGGAGGAAAGAGCTTTGGTGCTGTCGCTGCGAGTGGCTGCTCCTGGTGTTGACCACTGCCTATCAACACCGCGGAATCGCTACTTGGAGATGAATTTGCAACCACACCTGAGGATTTAGGCTTGGTCAGGTTGAGAGGTGCATCCGGATCCGGGGGTATAGCTGGGGGTGGCACTGCAGGCGTTGCCGCCGTCGATATGGGCGTCGACGATCGTTCTTTATCCAGCTGTGTTGACATCTGAGCAAGATGAGCTGTCGCCCAGCTTGGACCCTCTCGATGACTACTTATCATCTGTATAAATGCAATGAAAATGTAAATTAGCTATTATAAAAGAATCTGGATACAATTAGACTTATTTTTTTTATAATCACGAGCACATCAGACTTTGATTAAAATTATTTACTGATATAATAATAATGCATATCCGATGTGATGTGAAAATCGGAATAAAATCTATCTATAATCAGCTTTTTCTTGATTAATATTTAATATTACATTTATTGAAGTTAAGGGATTGCATAGATTAATTATTTAATGAAAACGTATTATTTTAATAAAAAAGTTGGATTTGAAAGTAAATTCAATACTTTTTTTTACTTAAAAACACAAAGGTAATTGTTAATACACACATTTGCGATAGAATTAATATGCTTGCTGCTGGTGGTAGATGTAGAAGTAGGTGGTGGCATGGGCGTCGGAATTGGGAGAGTCCTTAACTGTTCGAGGAAGGGTAGGAACATAAGAGACTGCGGTCCAGCCATTCCCAACTGGCCCTTCGTGAGTTGTGCTTGTAGCTCCTGAATATTATGTTGCATTATATGCTCTTGTAGACGCTTCAGGTGCTCCGATTGCAACCGTTGCACATCAATTTGTTTTTGTGAATCAACACCTATATGAGTGGAATACGTCTGCAAAAGAAAAATGAAGAAACAAATTTAAGAGCTGTAAAAAATGAAAGCAATGAACTTACATTGAACGATAAGAATAATATATATTCATTAAAAGGATAATATAAATCGGTAATTTCTAAATTTGAAATTATAATTATTATATCTTACATTTTTGTTATCTTGTACACTAGATTTAAACTATATTAGTTAATAATTAACTTTAACTTGAATTTTCTGTAAATAAACATTTAATTTTAATGAACCATATCCCATTAAAAATTTTTTTCACATAAAATATATTATAATAGGAATAGTGTTTGATTATAATTCGTGTAATTATAATTTTTCATTAAATTATATTTTTGTTTATCATAATGTAGTTTAATGTAACTAAAGACTAATTATTTTAATTAATATTACACAATACTTTCACAAATGTTATATCATTGAAGTCATAGTTTGTAATTTTTCTATTTTATAGGTCAAAATTAAATTATTTTTAAAATATGAGTAATCCAATAATTTAATTTGAATATGGAAATAAAATCTTAATTTAAAAAATTTATCTGTAATGAAATGTTTAATAATATGTGTAAGCAATTTAAAAATAAATAAATATCTTAAATATAATAATAAATATATATAATTTATTATATATAATAAATAAATAATTTTATATATAAGTTTTTTTGTGCGTAATTTCTAAAAATTAAAAGTAAGCACTTTTAAGTTTTCTATATATTTGGATCTAATTTTTCATTTTTATAATTAATAAATGAAATTCCAAAAGAATTTTTAACTACTTAATGAACATGTAATTTAAGGAAAGCTACTGCCAAAAGTTTCGTACTTATATTTTTAGTATCATTTTTCTACAATCTCACCACACTCTTTATTAAAATATTCGAAAATTAAAATATAATGAAGATTTTTATATTTTACTATTGCTTTGATAACGCATTATGTAATTAGTAATGAACTAAGCAACTGAAATAATTTCAAGTTCACATAAAAAAGAAATTAATCCTTACAGAAATGTTAAAACAACTAGGTTTGTCTAAGTGGATAAGAGACAAGTTAATCGTTAATAGTTGTCAATAATGATTTGAACACACAAGAGGAAAGATTAGTTGTTGCACTAGAGTGAGAATCTGCGTGTGCACGCATGTGTGCATAAATTTACTTGCGCGATGACCAATGAAAATCATTATTCATTTCAGCAAGATTTACTTATGCCGATGATACGTATCCATGACAGCCATACCGCCCACTGTGACTAAATATAAACATAGGCATGATGCCAGGCTCACTTACATTCTCATTCTTTCATTCACATTCAATGCTAGTGTCTACACACGAATGAGCTGCTCGTTCGGAGGTGTCAAACCATAGCTCTGCGCAAGCTCATATGCAAGAATATGACAGAGAACGCGAAAGGGGTGGATTAGACGTAGGTCGTTCTGAATTTGCATCCGCGCATTGACACCAAAACTACATCACCTAAATTTAGAAAAATTACCGAGTCATGTCGACTAATACCATAATCGGCCTGCAATTGTATTTACTTTAATACTACAATTATTTGCTTGTTACTTGCAGCACACGTAATGCCAAATTGTGAGTCACATTAAAGTAACGAAGTCACACGATTTGTTATTCGATTGCTTCATTTACAGGTATGTATTTTCAGACATGTATATGGTGATCTTTAATTTTGTTCCATTATTGATAACAAGCAAGATCTTCATAAGTTAAAGTATAAAATTGTAGTAAATGTAAATACATTTATAATAGATATGGAGTTAATAGTTATTTACATTTGTTCAAAATTAGCTGTAAAAATTTAATGCATAAAATATAAAAGAAACGAATATATTTATTTTGTGAGTAGACGAGAATTAACAAATGTTCCTTGAATCTGAGAAAAGTGTTCATTGATTATAGATATTACTTTTCAGATATTACTTATCACTATATCTCAAAATAAATATTAATTGTATGTAAATATGATGATAATTTCTTATAAATTATGGTTTAATTATTATTATAATATATGATATATTAAAAATTACATCTTACAAGAATAAAAATGTTAGTACTAGATAGAAAAAATGTAACTTCTAGGTGTCAATTATCTTTAATTATTATCAGTTGTAATTTATTTAAAAATTATTATAATTCTTGAAAATTACTCAAAGTTTTATTGTAGCTAACATAGCAAAGTAATAAAGTTAGTGATTATCGTGATTTGCTAATGTCGAGGCCATCCTCAATTTTGTCTGTTGCAATGTAAGTCGAATAGCTGAGTGAGGTCAAAAGTGATATCGAATAAATTATAACAAAAAAAACAAAATAGATCACCGTATTTTTTTGTAAATAAAAGAAAATTAGTTGAAAATTAATACAAGTTAACGTCATTGTCAATATCATTTTAAATTAAAAGTTTTAATTCACAATATTCACAATTTTAATTTTCAAAATAATTTATATATTTAAATATGAACTATTGAATTTTAACAATCACTTAGTATAAAATTGAATAGAAATAGAATTTATAAAATTTCAACTTTATTGTTTAGATCAATTTATTAATATTTTCAATTTGTATCACTACCTCTCTCATTACTTCGTTTACTTCATATTTTCACTTTAGACGCAATACTTAAATTGCGATTAGAATCGATTAATTTCCAATAACAAAAAATAAGTTCTAAAAATCGATTTCAATGATAATTAGCATTTTCAGTACACCAAGAGAGCGTTGTCTTGTCCTATACAAACGACATTTTAATAATTTAAGTTGCCTGTGTTGTAATGTCTTGTCAAAATCGTAAATTATGATAGTCAATTGTCAAAGCAATCATATTGCGATATGGGCGAAATATAACGAATAAGAGTATTAATAATAGAAAATATCAGACTATTTTTGTCATATTACAATTGAACTGTTAAAAATTTATTTTAACTTATTTCATTAAAATTTAAGAAAATTATTGCGTATTCCTGAATTTAACAAGCAATTACTGCATAAAAAAATATTATTAAACCATTCTATTTATTATATTATATTATATGTACTGCAGTTGAAAATATAATTATTTATTTTAAATTATATTTGAATATTTTCAAATATATTTAAAAATAATGAAAATACATATACTGCATATAGTTTTTTATATTAAAAGCAACGAGAACAAAAGAAATAAAACGTAAAAATCGTAATAATTCCATTTCAAAAGTAAAATATACGTTTTCAAATAAATTTTATATATTTCGTTCCAATGAAATATAGATAATAAATGAAGGGTGATGCACGGAATTAATACAAGAGACTGTACATAACATAAGGAATAACATAAGGAATTCTCAAAGATAGCGAATAAAGTTTAAGTACCACGTCACACCGAGATGAAGATTATAAAGGCGACTTTGTCATGTTTCAAACTCACGTCATCATCTCTGTTACATACTGCTTCTCTCTACTGCGATGGACATAATGCGAATCTCAAGAACAAACGTTCTGAAGTCTTTGAACAATTTTTTATTCTTCTCACTCTTATATACTACACACTTTTTCTTCTCATTCCTTGTAAATTCTGATCATACCGTTTGAGTATCAGAATTTAATAGGGTGTTCAATTAGAAGATACTTGTCAATATTTTGTTGCGCCTGGTTGAATACACTGCTTGAAAATGTAGATCTATTATTCTTTAAATTTTAATACTGTTGTTTCAGTATGTACACTTTAGATCTATAATTAGCTATAAATAAAAAAAATTAAAATAGACTTAAACTAAAAGTAATTTGAGATTACATTTACTAATATTTAAAACATTAAAGAAATTCAGAACAAAGCGAAATGGAACATAGTAGCGAAGTATAGATGATTATAAATATAGATAAATATAAATACATAATAATAAATATTTTTTATTAAGTTTCAAACACAGTAACATTTTTAAATACTAAGTACAAAAAGCTTTAGAGCTGCTTTAACTTTGTTTATGCGTAATTTCTATGAAATATTTTTATTTAGAGTGCATAAAGATTCCTTCTAACTTCATATAATATCAACAATACTAATTAATTATTAAAGTAAATGAATCATACAAAATTATATAGTAGATATGTAGCTCAATAAAACTCTAAATCAATAAATTTACATTTCAAATGTCAAAGACCCTTCTTAATTTTGACATCTCCGATGGTGAATATGTGTAGAAATATAATTTACATAGAGATAATAGGTACGTATTTCTTATAGGGATTTATGTTTAATTTTCATATGTAATTTTGTAAAGTAGTCAATATTTGTAATGTAAAATCTTTATATTATGCACCATTCTAATATTATTTAAAAATACTATTTTTAAAATTATAAATATATATTGATTTATAAAATAGCTAATTTTAATATGTCTTTTTCATAATGAGATGTAAATTCAGTAGTTAAAAACTATAAATAATTATACTTATATTGTTGGAACATCCTATTATTACTTTTAATTAATTTCAATTTTCGACATTAATTACTATGGAATTATATAAGATTTTGATATTAATTTAATAACATAGCTTATCAAATTTAATTTATATTGATTATGATTTATAATTTCGTAGATCAATAAAATTGACTATAATTAGTATTTTAAGAGTACATTTCTCTTATTTATTGTTTTTTATAGATTTTCTCTTAAGGAAACATACAATGAAAAAAAATAAAAATATTACGTGCATAAACAAAGCTTTGAAGAAATAACTAAATTAATAAAAATTAATTCAATTTTTGATGGGCCAAGAGTATTTCATACCTTGAATTTCAATATGTCAATATATATTGGTTATAATAAATTCATTTTATCGTGAAATTTAATAAATAAACATAAGTGAATAAGTAATAATATAAGAAAAAATATGCTCATCACGTGAAGCAGAAGAGAAATTTGAACGAAATTATGTGTGCGAGGAACAACAACTAAAATAAAAGACATAAAACTGAATGGAAGTGTAAAAAAGAGAATTTACAAGAAAAAAGAAAAGCAGACTTATCAATGAAAGAGAATAAGTTTGAGAAAATAAGAGCGAGAGAGAGAGAGAGAGAAGGTGAGGGAAGAAGGGAGTACAAGTCAGTCAACTAATTTGAAAAAGATAAAATAAGCTTCGACAGCAAGGCTCGCTGTCAGCCGGATTGTCTTTAACTTCTTATCTTCACACTGAATCCAAAAAGTGGTCGAAAAGAGAGATAGAGAGAGGGAGACTTATGGAAAAATAAAAGAGAGGGCAGGGAGTTTCTGAGCCAATTCCCCAGAGAACAGGGGCAATATAACCGACAACGGCGACAACGTGTCCGCGAGCCAGTCCATCATCTTAAGACAGCCAAGTCTGTAACAGCAGAATCGTCCTCGACTTTTATTCTCGTCCAGTCCTTTATTTATGTATTCTTCGCCTTATTTTCCTACTTTCTCGACTGAAGGAAGATGGTGTAGATGTTTTTCTTATACACCTACAAGTCAATTCCAACGTATGACTTTGCCCGTCTACTTTCTTTGGATTTTTCAAATTTATTTACTATAGACAAAATTCCTCCAAAATATTATTCACAGTATAAAATTTTTAATATACTAAGTAAGTTTTAAAATTTGATCGTATATTGTTTTTGATGGAGGATTTGCAATCAAATTAAAATTGGTAACAAAATTTAACATAATTAATCGCATTTTTAACTTAATTTTTATCTACCATTCAAGTTATAATAAGTATTAGTTATAGTAATTAATTTACAAGAAAATGTTTTTAGAATTATTAAACTTACTAACTTTTAGAATGTAAGATTAAATTTTTTATTTAAAATAACTGATTATCGAATATATTTTTCTATTCCATTCATTTTAAAGATGCATTTGTTAAAAGTATAAATATATATTTGAAAGAATAATCAATCATGACTAAATATAATTTTTTCTAATATATATTTAAGAATTAATTTTCAAAGTATTCGTATTTAAAGTTCTTTTACGGAATTTTAATACTTATTTTTTATAATAATAATTTCACAGTTAAACCATTTTTCAATCTTAATATTAATTTATTACACACTAATTATTTATTTCTTAATAAGATCATTAACAAAGAATCTGGCGCAATAAGAGCATTTAACCAGATTAAAATAGTTCAAGGAAGGAAAGAAAAACAAGAAAAACAACCATTACGGCATCTAAATAATAATATTTCTTTGTAATAGAGGTGGTAATTAAGAAATGAAGGGGCCGTTCACTGTAGGCCTTTTACTATGTCTCTATGTTGACAAACGTCATTATTGCTTTCGGCGTGATATACTTTCTTCATTCTTTTAAAATGAACATTTTGACCCATTAACTAAATTTTTAATTTTTTTTTACATACATACAATAAATACCACTAGTGAAGCAGCCAATTTATAAAACAAATATTAAGATTCAATTATCGCTTATTTATTTTGATGAATTCCAATATTTTCAATATCATTATATTTATTCGATTTAAGTAAGTTATTATTATTTAAAATAATATTTAAAATTGTATAAAAAAAATTTGTTAAAGTTTTTGTATTCAAATTAGAAGCTATGGAGCGATTGATTCGTAGTTAGGCATCCTTTTTGTTTCTTTTCACTTTTTCTCTTTTTTCTTTTCTTTCTCTCTCTCGTTCCGTATCCCACAGAGATGTGGTCAATGCAAAGAAGAGAAAGAAAGAAACAAGAAGTCATATGATCAAGAAGAACATATAGAAGATAGAACAGAAGAAGAATAAATTAGGAAAGTAATTGTAAAAAAGAGAAAAAATAAAAATAAAATACGAAAAGCAGGGGTGAAAACAACAATCATTCTTTGGTACCGAATGAGATTGAATTGCATGCACGTGAGAAGCGAATAATGAATAAGCAACAGAAATAAAGAGAAAGGGGAAGAGAGAGAGAGAGAGAGAGAGAGAGAGAGAGAGAGAGAGAGAGAGAGAGAGAGAGTGAATGAGAGCGAAAGAGGCACAGTGCCCGTAAGACTGCTCTCCATGTCTTTCTTCTGACGAGATTGTTTGAAGGATCTAGAGCGAGGTGGTACAATAAAAACACCCCTATTCTGGCTTCCTTACTCTTTTTTTTTCCTTTCCGGACGACTTTAATTAATTTTATATGTGTGTACGCTGAACGCAGTTAGAGCGAATAGTCTCGGTCTCCAAACAGGCGAAGGAAAAGAAGGTGGAAAATAATAAATGAGGAGAAGAACGATGAGAGAAGAGGACCAGATACTCTTCCCCCTTGAGGAGACTATCTGCCGTTATGTGGAGTTATGAAGAGTAAATTTTCTGATGGACGGGAGTCCACTTGAGGTTGCAAAATAATATGAATCATAGAAGTGCCGAGCCGTTTTTTTCCACCCCTGTTCCGGTCTTATTTCTCTTGCTTTGCCCTTTCTCTCAACGCAAAGTATCAATATATTTTAATGCGAAAAGATCAGAATACGAATGTTCATCGACGTAAACTTTATCATATTATATATTATATATTTTTATGTACTGCATATTGTTTAAATGATTTTTTTCTGTCCTTTTATTATAATTGTGATTATTTTAAAATACATCATTTGCTTTACAATGTCATTATCAAATTCCTTCAACAGCATAAAATTTTGTTAATTTACGTGTTAATTATCAAAAGAATTATATTTTTAAAATTTATTAATGTTTCTGTAGAATTACTTAATTTATAAAAAAAACTTGAAATTTTACATTAAATTGAAAAAACTATTTAATATATAAAAAAAAGAAATTATTTAAAATTTATTTACTGATATAAGAAATATTTACATCTTAATCTTTTACTTTTTAAAATGAATAAAAAGATGTATTTACATAATTTAAGATAACTATTATTTTTTAACATATAGATTTTTTAATATAGAGTCAATTATATTTTCTATATATTCTGCATTGTGACGAGAAAGCTCATATTTGAAGGTTATAAAAATTATTACATTTTTTACATCTAACTATTATTATACAATTTGTTCAAAAATAAAAAGATAAGTATATTTACCCATGCAAAATTAGCTATACACATAAATATAAATATTTCTTGTATTATTATATTGGAGAAGTGACAAAATAATTTATATTAATAAAGATTATAATAGATAATAAAGGTATAATAAAATTTTCACAAAAGGAACACAAATAAGTAAAATAAAATTAAAAAATGCTCAGAACTTTAATAATATAGTAAATGCACATAGAAATACTTGGAGTGAAAAACTAGCGAGACTCATTTAAACCTTCTTCATTTATAATTTCATTTATAACTTCTACCGTTTTTTATCTCTTTTCTTTCTTTTCCCTTTTTACTCAAAAATTAATATCAATTTTATAATATCTTAAAAACAATTGAATTATTTCTTTTCCTATTTAATATCGTCTTTTAATATTTTATACCTTTAGTTTCGTCTATTTAAATAAATTAAAATTATTTTTCCATAAAGTAAAAATTCTTTTAACAAGTTTGAAAGCGAAATTAATTTACTTTTGATAATATTAAAATAATAAAAACCATTTTATATTTATTTTATATTAAATGAATTTGCATAATGTTTTTTATTCTTTGTTTTTACGTTTTTGATTCTTCGTTTCTCATATGTATATTTCTGTCGTATGAACTTTAAATTTTTACAAATTTAGTAAGTTAGTTATTTGAAAACTTAATTATAATCTATTAAATTTAAGGTCATAAATCGAGGATTATATATAACAAGAGAAATAGAATGAGGTCGTGAAAAAATAAGAAATGGACGTAGAAATATATGAATGAATTTTATAATGTCCTGTTTAATTCAAATTATTTTTAACACATTACTCTAATGTATTAAAATTCGGGCTCTCTATTATGTAATGGGCCTTCAAGATTAAGAATTTTAATCATGAAAAGCTATTGATATAAATAAAAATAAAGGAGTATATTCATATATATAATAACTTTATGATTATATTTAAATATAATGTATATTAATAATAATTTATAAATTTATTGTTAAATATTATTTATATAGTTACTTGTATAAAATTCAATTGAAAATCTAAAGTATGTGCAATAACTAAAAAAATAAATGCAATTTCGCAAATATATAAATATGTATATTAATTTTATATTATATTCATATAAAAGCAAAAAGTATAAAATGTTAAAGCAGCTGGAAAACGCTACATTAGTATATTAAAAAAAATAGAGTAAGAATAAAATTTCAATAGAATGATAACAAAAAACGCCTCTCGTTCGTCCATGAAAATACAATGATGGTACTGTTATAATTCTCGTAATACATGAAAAATAAAAATTGTGCATATTTAATACACAGTTAAAAGTCGCTTGGAAAGTCAATAACATTGATATTCAATAAAAGAATCAAAATTGCTAGTAATGTATTTTTTTAATTGTATTTTAGGTTTTTTAATTTTAGTATCTTATGTTATAAACTGCTATTAATCATTCAAATGTAAAAGTTAAAGAAATTTTTATTCACGAATTTATTCAAATAAAATTAAGAAATGCAAAGAAAATTCTAAAAAATTAAGATATTATTTGTAATAATTATATAAATAATTCTCGTTGGTTGAAAATTATTTTTAATACAGTATAATTCACTTTGACTTTATAATAGCTTTAAGTGTTTATAATAGTTTGAAGTGCAGATATTTTTTCATTTTTAACAGTTTTATGATTTTTATATTCGTCTATATAAAAAAATTTTAATAATTAAAAATTTAACAAATTAGAAAAGAAATTTATAAAATTCTATATAATTAATGAGCAAAAAAATCATAGAAGCTACTGCAATGATTATTCTGAAAATGAAATAAATACGAAATAAAAATAGTAATTATATTTTACCGTTTTATTCTTTTTTCAAAATATAAAAAGCTCTGAATCATCTACTAATATAATTGCACAGTAAGGCTTAAAAGTACGCACAAATATTAAGGGATAACGAAATAAAATTCCATAATCTCTAGTTAAGAGATTATATAAGGCACTTTATAAATTCTAACACGTACTTTCTTACACCTCGTCTTGCAACACTCAAATCAAAGTCAATGGTGACGATTTCTAAGGTCCCTGACGCGTTAAGAAGTTTCTCTAATGATGTGATATTTTTCTTATTCTATCTCTGTTTCTATTTCTAAGTTTCTCTTTCTTTCACTTATAATTTTTTGTTTCTATATATCCATCTCTTCTTCCCTTACTCCTATGCACCTACATTCACTTAGTTATTTTCTTTCTCTGTTTCGATATGTATATATACACCAGTGGCCTGCAATTACGAATAAAGTCATTCATTTGCGCGAACAAGAAGGCTGTGTGTTTTCAGCCCGAAAACTTACTCGCATCGCTAGCAACAGGGATTAATATTTCTTAAGGCATTTTTCTCCATGCATGTATGCACATACCTAGAATTAAAAATAAAAAAATGAATGACTTCTCTTATTTTAATTACAACTGTTTTAAATCGTTTAAACGAAAATTTTTAACGTTAGTAATTTACAAATTTACGTTTACTTTAGTACGACAAAGAAAAAGCTCTATTTAAAATTTTCAACCACTTATTCAACTAATTTTTTTCTTTTTTTTATTTAATACATACGAAGTGAGTTATATTTATTAATATTTTTTAATAAAAAGCAAGTTATTAATTTATAAAACTATTATTATAATATAAATTGAAAGATAATTAAGCGTTTATATAAACAAACTTGAACTTTCTTTTACAATTTAATTTGCTTAATAATCAGCGTCTATTATAAATGTTATATTTTTATTTAATAGCAATTAAAATTAACAATTAATTCTACATATTATTTTTAATCGAATTTTGAACAACTTTCAAAATATTTTTTAACGGTAATTAGTAACATAAGATTAATTTGATTTATATGATGGTAAATAGTAAAATTAATAGTTTTGTTAATTAAGGAAACAGCAGCATATAATATTTTATTGAACATGTGATCCAGATGATTTCGAATTACTTAAATATTGATTTTTTAATTCATTTACCTAGCCATTTTGTTATCCGTTAACTAAGCTAGTCTTTCTTACATTTTTTTTAAATTAAATTTTTTATACCTTAATCTGTTAAGTTATCAATATCTGTTTTTTGACAAAAAATTTTTTATCTATTTTTAAAATTATATCTAAAATTGGTAGATTATTTTAAAAAGATGTTTAAACAAACAAATTGAGATTTATATGAAAGTTTAAAAAAATGTACACTAACACATAAGAGAATATTTTATAACTCTTTCATGCTTCTTTTAAGTAAGAACCTATAAAAGGTTTCGTCTGACATTGTTGAATTGAAGTTTTATAAACTATATATTATCAAAGAAAAATTTTCCATAAAGGCAAAGTATGTAAAAATCCATGTAAATTTTATTATTTTTCATTACTTTAAATGTTTTTATATATATATATTTAATTATTAAGACTTATTTCTAAATAAAAATAATTTATAAGAATGTATTGGATTACATAAATAGATATTACAAAAAAGGTGAAACTAAAAAAGTTAAAATTAAGAGGAGAGAGATAAAAATAGATACATAATTACATAGAGAAAGAGAGATGGATAGTTGGATTTTGAAAGAGAGAGAGAGAGAGAGAGACAGACAGACAACATAGATAGATACATAGATAGATGGATAGATAGATAAATTGATAGATATATATTAATTGATTGATTGGTTGATTCATTGATAAGTAGATAGATAGCGGGGAGATATTGAAAAAGGAGATTTACATTTGAGTGAGTAGAGTCAGCCGACGAGTTTAATGAGGTTAGTTGCAATTACATACGTTACGATACGATGGACCAGCACTCGTTGTAGGGTAGAAACTTGAAAGAGTACTTCCGTAAGCTACAACCCTTTGCCAAAGGATTGGCGGCGAAGCATAAATTGAGAGGCAAAAGGGTTTGGAACTCAACAACGATACAAATATATGAATCTTGGATGAAGGAAGAAGAGATATTAATAGGAGAGCGCAAATTGAACGGATGTTCAGAAAGAATCAAGGTAAGCGGTAAAACGACGGCTCGATTTAATTATCATATCTTTAAAGTGTTAATGTCTTATTTATTTGATAAAATAATTTATCTGAATTGATAAAATTTTCATATAGCTACAATATTATTGAGCACGATATAAATTATTCTTACAATATTTCATTATTAATAATTACATATGATTTTTTAAATTAAAATGAAAGTTAACTATTAACAAACTAAAATAAATCTTATAAATTTAATTATAATAATGTAATTAGAATAGACGAGTTGTTATTATTCAAGTTTTATACAAAATTAATTAGACAAATGATTCTTGGGTGAGCTTAATCAATATTTAATGGCAGTATTAAATTCCTTATTAAAAATTAAATATAAAAAATTAAAAATAAATTAAGTTCTTACAATGAAAGTAATTGGAAAGCAGTATGAGAAATAAATGTTAGTTATTCCAGATGAAGAGGAAGAGAGACAGAGGTTTGAGCAGAGAACGGAAATACGAAAGAAATGTTAGTAGACATACGCATAATCAAATGGCTGGAAGTGGCGAAAAAAATAATTCACAATATGGTGCAAACATTCATATATTGGCACCCGCCCCGCGTTAGATAGTATAAAAAGTGCATTAATGCATTAAATGACAAAGTTTCCCTTCACATGCCTCAATATCCTTAGGCTGAACTACAGTATAAGCTGCGAGTACTGTTTCTTCTTTTGGACATTCGTTTTAAAGCTTTTTGTGTAGAAATACACATGTATAATTACTAGCTTATGCATGGGTACTTCATGATCAAACAGCAAATGCCACTACCTAGCGTTGAGATAATTCTTTGATCGTTTCAAGAGATTTACCAACATCCCCCCTTCACGTCTCTTTGGTTCACTGTCTGGCTCTCTCGTCGCAATATACAATATTGTTCGTTTTGCAAAATTAATACCATTTGTGTGGTGAATATTTCATTCATTTTAAAAAGAAAAACTATAATGAGTGAGTGAAAGGGTGAGATGGAGAATGTTTATTAAGCCTGTTAATAGGAAGAAAAAGATATAAAAGTGAGTTGATACGTTGATATCACTTGAACACAATTGAACCTCTATAATTCAACCCAGTTGAAAAATTGTTACAATTTTTTAGAATAATCTAGAAGTGTGTGCTAACTCTTTTTTATTCGCATGCATTGCTTGGTTGAAGGAATCTTGTAAGTTGTGGATTCAATCGTGAAATTACCTCTTATTTTGATAGTATCTAAACAATTTTTCAAACTTTTATATTTAAAATTTTCACTTAGTTTTTCAATATGTTTTTAAATACAATTTATATTTTATATAAATATTTTCTTATAAATAATAAAAAAACTCATTCATTTGTATTTTAATTAAAAAATTTATTTTTTCTTTTTATGAAAATTATTATTGAAATATGGAAGTAAAAGTCACATTTTTTAACTTAGTTTCGAGGTACAATAAAAAAAATTATAAATTCATTTTTTATAATAAAATATGAATTGTTAGAATCCTTTTTGCATTACCATTATTAAAAAATTGATATATTTTTATAAAATGAAGCTTGAATATAAATTATCTGTAATATTACCTTTATATACTGAATCTGGAATATAAATATTTTTATATTTTTATTTCATTCGAAATTGAAATACTTAACTTTTACAAATTTTTCAGAGAATGTTTTCAGAAAATTACAAATGCATTCAAATTGATTTTCCCGACAATAAATATGATACTAAATATAAATATAATACAACGAACCATAACATATAATTACCAGACAATCACGCAAGTAATTACTAACATAAAAATAACAATTTTATCTAGTAGTTATCTGGACATCTATATTTGAAAATGAAAAACAATACGAAAAAAGTAATATTGGTGTTATCCTTTCTACAAGCAAAATATATATAACAACAAACATACAGAAATACATGCAATATCGAACGTTATATATTTTGTTTTTGTAGCGCAGAGCTGTATTTGCTACAATGTGCAGTGTTGTATACGCATGTAACTAATCTAAGAATAGTTATATATCGAGTAACAATATTCTGTTAACAGATATGTATCTCAGCAGCTTGGGCTCACATCACGTATGTATATAATAGTGAGAGAAGGGAGGAGAGTCCGATAATTATACTTGATAATCATCGTCCTCCTGCTTTTCTAGACATATTGACAAAATCCACACATTACATATATATATATCTTCTTTTTCGTCTCTTGACTGTGTTGTCCGATCTGTCCTCTATCTTTATGGAGCTGTTTATTTGCTAAATAATCATTCGTATAGGTACACGTCGATGCAAATGTAATTATACAAAGGCAGACGTATGTAAAGAGAAAGAGGGAAAGTCCGTGTGTCCACAATACATCGTGAATTTCCATAAAGCACATGGACGCGTGGTATGCACTGGAACTTGGTTCATAGGCAAATGGACAAACACCCAGTTCCCCTTTATCCTCACATACTGGATTGGATACTCTCCCTACCTATTCTTTTCGTATTTTCCATTCATCTGTTTCGGATATCGAATACACCAAGCTGTGTTGCCTATGGATATGCAAGCGACATCAGAGCAGTTAATAACAGCGGTTCGGTCAACCCGAAATACGTATTCGTTGATCCGTACTTGGAATAGATTTCGAGTTCATCATATACGGACATTTTATTCGATGGATTCTTTGTGGATATAGTATTTTGTGCATGATTTCATGTATTGCTATGTTTGTTTGCATCGGTATATATATATATATATATTAATGTCGGCAAGCCGAATTCCAACAAACCCTTTAACATTGACGCAAGTTGGACTTTGTATGTTCTATCAGTCTCATGAAGAACACTTCGTTTGCTGAATTTTTTAATTATTTTTAGTTTCATATACCAACTTCATTTCATATTTTTGTTCTTGAATGAATAATCTGACCATTGACGAAAAAGTACATTTGTTCATTTTTTTTAATTTTTATTCAATTCAACTAAATTTACAAATAGAAGGTGATTTAAATCAGTGTACAATACATATTTTAAATGAGTTATTTTTTTCAAATCTTGCACGAAAATATAAAAAATTATTTTTATTAATAGTAAAAATGTTTATATATATTTTTACATTTTGCCATATATTATTTTGTTATGCATTACTTTAATATACCGATACTATTTTTCCTGCATAATGCATAGCCTGTACACATAATATATGGATATAATAGAAAAATAATTAATCCATAGTCTCTTAGAAAATTGGAATTTTATGACTATAATGAGACTATTACTATATATTGTACATCTCTAACAATTGCAATGAAATATGAGCGGATTTCTAAGTATGACGCGGTAAGTGCAGCATCTGTCATAATAATAAGCACATGAATTAACGATTATCTTTACTAAATTTTTTTTGTGCACATCACGGGCTTCAAGAATTTGACAAAATTTTTTATAATATTAACAACGAAGCAATTAGATAATAGATGTGCAATAAGTTTGATTAAATGCAGAATTGCACCAAGCTGTAAAGCCAGAGTGAAGCATGTAAGTGACACTTGGATAAGAGGGATGGATTTGTAGTCACTGATATTTCCTTGATGGAAACAACGTCGATGAAGAGAAGGCAAGTGAGGCAAGATCTGCGCGGCGAGGCTTGAGAATGTAGGCGCGTGCTAAGGAAGGCCGCGCACGACAGTACAACCCACGTCGTTCGCTCATTCGCCAGCTTCCGCGCGTTTCGTTGTAGCGAGTTGCAGCCCGTTGCACCAAGTCGTAGTCCTGGGGCGTGACGGCAGCGGTACATGCGCCGCTCGTACTATAAACTAATTCTACCGTGATATGGCTCCCGTATATTAGCTTTCCGACTGGTTGTTGACACCAACGGTGCTTGCATTAACTGTTCACGACATGTCATCCTTCTCTCACATAACGAAAAATGAAAATAGACCCCCTATTTAACAATAAAAATTATAACTAAAACCCACTTTTGTTTAAGCTTAACTTTGTTATGTCTTTCCCACTCTAATATTTCATGTTAACCAACAGAGCATAATTTGCGGTGAGAGACAATAGTGTTTGCAAGAAAACAATGTGCTCTTAAGGCTGTAAGAGATGTAAAATAAATCCGGACAATTGTTGGAAGTTATGATTTTTCAATATAAAACTAGATTATCACTATATGACTGTACAGTGTGTTGATTTTGTTATTTATTTCGTTTGTGAATATGTATTAGTAGCAGGATGGATGTTTCGAATAAGGTAGCACTAGTAAATTTATCAGTAATCGAAAAAATTCCATAATATACCTGAAAGTTTGAGGAGAAACGTCGAATATATATCTATTGTCGTTATATTTGCAACTGTAGGTTGTTGCATCGTTGTTACACCTGTGCAGGAATGCAAGCGCTCTATGTATTGTATAACAGGTGGAAAGCTGCTGATGATCGAGAGAGATGTGATGTGAGTAGGGGAACGAGGGAATGAGAAAGAGAGGGAGAAGTAGGAGAGAGAAACCCCCACTCAAGAGACTCCTCTAACTACGATGGAACATTACTATACGCCCTCTGCCTGAGCTAAGAGGAGGAGAAAAACAAGACCGCCTTCCTACTACAGCGCTGTCCTTCTCTTAACTTTTTTTATCCCTTTGTATTTATATTTTTCTTTATCAATACTTTTCTTTACTCATCTCTTTTTTTTGCTGATTTTCTCTCTTCTCTAGATTACCTTACTTTTTTCCATTTTTCTACTTTTTTGACTATATTCCTCGAGCGAAAAATCCGCACTATAACATTTATTTCTTTTTTTCTTTACGCAGCTCATTCTATGTATACCGCATTATACTAATGAAGAAATTTATCCAAGCAGCTAGCCTTATACATTTAGATATGGTTACGCACAAGCAGGTAAAAAGCAAGAGAAGAATGTGTTCAAGTATCTTTTTCTACCTTTTCGATAAAAGATCAAATTGTTACCAATAAAATGGCGATTATGAGACTGAGATATCATTTCAGATTAAATTTATCTGATACAAATATTTTTATCCAATATGTAGATACAATTATAGTCTGGGTAAATCATAATCGCATTTGATTTGATTTGATTTTATTTTTTTAAATAGATATATTTTCTATAGATTGATTACATTTATAATTTATTATATTTATGTTATATATTTTATTTTGTATATAATTATTTTATATAGTTTTATTTTATTATATATTTTATTTTGTATATTATTTTTTCACATTAATCTCATTTAAGTTAAGAATTACTGAAATATCATTCAAACAAAAAAGTTATGATTATTAATTATTAAGATTGATAAAATATGATTATGATTATTATTTTTGAATATTAATTTGGAATTAAAGTGGCATTAAATGTTTATGTAGATTTAATTTTCATAGAATTTTAGGTAGTTATATGTTGATATCGTGCCTCCACAGACTTCTAAGCGATAACAAGCCACCCTTCTGTCACTGAAATTCTATAGCTGAATAATCGAAAAATTATTCTGGATTAAACTAGTGTTTAAGAATATTTAAGCTATTGAAATAATAATTTTTTGTTTATTAACACATGAGTAGCACAATCTGTCTATTTTAAGATTAATAAATTCGGTTAGCAGGTTTATAGATCTAATTGTTAAAATATTTATAATAAAAAAATGAAATTGAAATAAAATGTCATTATGATGCAACACTTTTTATTATTTAATGCAATTATAATGATTTAAATTTTGGATTTCTGTCATAAAATAAATTAAGCAAAGACTTATAAAAGAATGCACAATCATTTAATTAATAATTTGAATATTTTATTAATTTTTTCTCAATTTATTTTCTATTTTATTTTTAAAAATTATTCGTGCTATTAAAACCAGTATACATGCATTTTCAATCTATTAATCATATTTTGAATTTTGTGATATGGTAATTTTATTCACGATTATGACATTGAATAAAAAATTTAATTTATAGCTCTCCGTTTAATATTTTTATTAAATATTCATCTTAAATATTATTGTAATAATCTAATAAGCAATTATTATTCGATCTAAATGAACTATATTTTATTCAATTACAATTATATTTTTTACAATTGAAATAATTAAACCTACTAAATCTATACTTTTAATTCTTTTCGTACTAGCATATATATCGATGGGTGATGAATTTGTTACATATATATTACACATGTAGATATTCAATCTGCAGACACAATTTACTGCAAATTATCAAAACGGCTACAAGTAAATCCACTATTAAAGATGATATATATGAGGGAATGTAGAAATTTAGAAGACATGTATATTCATACTTGGTCTATTCTTTAATTATGCAGTTTTAATATAAACAAGATATTCAACATTGAAGTTTAAACAAAGGATAAATTAATTTAAAAAGTAATAATTAAGATTGTTGTAATGTAATAACGGAGTATATATTAAAAAATAGTTCTGGTAGTTTAAATTGAAAATATTTTCTTTTGTAATTTTCCTGCAAATTAAATTTTTTTATAAATTTTAATTGCATATTGAGTAAGAAAAATACTAGAAAGTTTGAGCATTTGATATTATGCATTTTATAAAAGTACTTATATTCAAATTGAATATAGATAATATAATATTCAATTTTTTTTTAATTCATAAAATTGAATTTATTTTATAGATTTACTTATTGTATTTTACTCGTAATGAAAAATATTTTGTACCTATAATTTCGGAATTTAAAGGACTTGAGTAAAAGTATAATTTCTTCCATTATAATTTTACTTGATTATACCCATATACATTGACAATAATCTTAATACAATTTCTTATATTCTTAATATAATACTAATATAAATTCAAATAGTATTATTTCAATAAAAGACAAAGATTCTTGGTATTAAATATTTATTTTATAATGGAATTAAATATAAAGTTTAAAAAAATAGCTGAAATATACTATCATGTGTTGAAGAAATGAATTATTTTATCTGAATTAATCATACTCGATGAAAAGCTATCTGATTATTACATATAAAACTTTGTTATTAAGCTTGAGTTACTTTTTCATAGAATACAATGATTAATAATATAATGATATACATTTAAAAATCGATCTATATATTAATATAAAGAAAAAATATTTTTTCAGAGAAAATAATCGTAATTTTTTAATTTCTTAAAGGGTAATTCTACGTTCTTTCAACTCAATCTGTACATCTCGAGCTACATACCAATAGAGCTAACACAGTATAATATACGAGAACCGAATACTTTTGCACAACTTGACCTCTCCTGAAAAATGTGAGCGCGTGCAGATAATGCACGGGCTCGCACAGTCCCTACGTTCATTAACGTTATTACTTCCATCCACTTTCCATTCTCCTCATCTTCCCTCGCCCTCTCTTCTTACACTCTATCTTTATGTTGTTCTTACGTATTATGTATTCTTATATCTTGTGAATGCATTATCTCCATGTGTAAGTATTACATTCGGGTTGGTAAGACAGTAGCATTTCTTCGAATAAATTGACTGATTTTGACTTTCTCCGAAAAATCTCATCCGTGAGAAGCAACTGTTCGTTAAAAGTTACACATATTTCTTAATATATAGTACAGTATTCGAATTATTTCAAATGACGCCATTGTTAATGTATAATTAGTTAGCCATATCGGAAATAAAATATACACTTAAATGCGAATATTTCACAATTTAGTTAAAGATGCTATATATATTAAATATATATTATAACTTTATTAATATGTTTACAAAATTAATTAATAAATACGAAAAGTGTGCTTTCAGTTGTATTATTACAATTAATTATATGCCAAAGATTGAAATATTTTTTTAATGGATTTCTATTAATTCAAAACAATTTTTTTTAAAAGTTATAGTATTTAACTTAAAAGAATAATAATATTATAATAAACTGAAAGTTAAATGGCTTGATATATTTATATTAATTGTATATATAAATTTCAATTGAAAAAAATTTTATTGCTACTCATCATAGTGCAAACTTTATCGAGTCAATAAAATGTCAAATCCAAGTGGAAAATTTCTCTGAAGATGTATTATGATTTTAAAGTGCTATAAAATATTTCAAATCTTTGTACATGTCTTGTATATACTTTGTATATAAAACAGTAAATTATACGAGTTTTCAAAACGTACAATATAAAATAATTATTTAAGTTTAAATATTTTTTAATGTATATAGAATTTCAATTTCTTTATAAATTAGACAAAATCATCAATAATTAATATGCAGTTATTGTCATAAGATACATAAGCATATTAGCAACCACGCGTACTTAAAAAATTCCCTTCATTTACAATTTATCTATTTCTAAATATGCTTATATAGTTTAGAGTGCTACTCGTGACAATACTGGACGCTGCGCTAGAACAAAGTTGGAACGCTCACGGATCAATAAATCTACAATCGTAGATTTAGTTATCTTGGATCTTGTGAGCGCACTTGTTTTCTCATTATGTGTTATCTCGTTAGTATTGTATGATCTGCATTGATATTTCAGTCGAGGCAACTTTTAATAAACGAATAGTTTTTTATCACATTTCTGATCGTTCATATGAATCTTTTTTATATCGATTTAAAGGCGCTATTATGTTTTAAATTGTGTCTATATCGTAACAGTCCTACACCTTATTTCTACAAATATAATGCATTGCTTTATTGACTTTTTCACAAAAATCGATATAAATTATTCTTTACAAATTACAGTGAAGGAACGGTATACAAATTATCAGTGAAGGAACGGTAATAAAAAAAAACTTATACTATTACTTTCAGTTTAAACGTTATTCACAAATGATATCGTTACCAGATAATCAATGATGATGCTCTTTTTAATTTTTTAATCTTATAAATGAGACAGTTCTCAAACTATTTAACGCATTAATATCACAAAATATAATTTATATTTAGTATGATATTATTATTTTGTACCTATACTTTACACTACAAACGGTCTAACAATAAGAGAACGTCAATGTGTAAAATTCAGGAGTATTCATTATTGAGGAGAAAAACTACAGGAAATTAATATTTATTGCGTAATTGAAAGAGACAAGTCTCGAACATATAGTGCAAATTTTTAAATCAGTTACTTGAAATTGCGAATTAATGAAATTGTTTGGATGGTCGACCAGTCACAATACAATTTACGAATTTGCTTTATTAAAAGAATTAAATTGTAATTAACGTCAATTAAAATAATTCCGAAACAACTCTTTGAAAAAAGTACTTGTCCAATTTTAAAATTGAACGAGCTCGCAAGAGTTTCGTATAAATACAGCCCAAGGGAAAGGTAATGCATGTGCATGGTTGTGGAGCCCACACGCGACGTACTTAAGTTGTGAACTCACCTTGGAAGGGTCCTGTTGCTGTTGCAGCAACTGCTCCCTCAGCATTTGCAGCTGAAGGATCATCTCGGACAGTCTGCGCTCCTTCTCGACAAAGCTCTCCGCACACAATGCCCTGTGGAGGGCCACCGCGGCTCCGTCGGACTCCTGCTGGCACGTGTCCGCATTCTGTGTTCGGCTCGTACCAGTTGGCGAGGGCGCTACGCTGTTCGCTAAGCTACTGCTGCTACTGTAAAAACAAATGGAAGCAATCCCTGTGTAAGTCCGAAACGGCCAGTGCCTACCTAATGCTCGCGGTGCTTTGTAATTCCAGCATTCGTGAACAACTGCTTCTTCCTCGAGCCAATCCAACACTTATTGTACAAACTTGATCTGGGCCACGATTTTACTGATATGATTTATACAATAATTTTTAAACTTATTTACAGAATACTGAGTTTTTTTTAATTGCAAGTGAACATTTATAGATTCTGAACCTACAATTTCTACGAACAATGTTGAACATGAAAGAAATGTTTAACCATCTGCAGTATGCATGTATGATTTAAGATTTTCTTATAGACATTGTTTTGGCAATATATTCAGTAACTTCTTGTTTTTCCTGATTAATATTTACCAAATTATATTAGTTGCGAGTATGTTTGAATTGAGATCTAAAATAGTAAATTTTGCTTGTTTATAATAACAAAGACCTCAAAGTTATCACATTGATTAAATAGTAATTCAGAAATTCTAAATTTCACTTTTATGCGTGAAGTCTGTTTTTGGAATAAAAAATGAAATAATTTTCTTTGGTCTAAGCAATCTTTATTTCTATCAAAAACAAAAAAATTAATTTTAAATAATCGGTATGCACAGTATTACGAATTTATTTATAAAAAACAAATAAAATCAAAAAAATTATAATGAAGTTTTTCTTCTCTGTTCATTTGGTTCTAAGGAAAATGTTCACTTCACGGTGCCATGAAAATCATTAGTTTTTAATAAGGCAAATTAATACAATAAACAATTTTTAATTATATGCATTCTATTGCAAACAAAAACCACAATAAATATCATCTCAATTAATTATATTATTTTACAACGTATTGATTCGACAAAGAAAATTAAAAATAACTGTATTAATATTTAATATCTATTATAGATAGAACAAACAATAATTAAATATCAGTAAAAAGGCAAGACAATTTTTATATCAAATATCTGCATTCCTTGTAGACCTTTATCGAATGACGAATAGTAATTGAACCGGGAGAATAGTTAATCTGAATTTTTAGTTCAAAATGTTAACCACAGAGTGCTTATAAATGTTTATCTACGCGTTGAACAGACGCTTGTTCAGTCATAAATGAAAAAGAGGCCACACATCCGCGCTTATGGGACTCGGCACAAGCATCGAGCACAGTGCCTTAGTTTACCGCGAGCCCTTCACAACTCCATGAATAATAAATATACTTGCAGTCGCGCAATCTAACTGGAACGAGTGTTTACACCGTTGATGGGTCAACCCTCATTCTATCCCCGTGAGCCTCGAGCTGTTTTGTAACGCGACAAAACAGACCACGAATAAGTGATGCACATCGGCCATTGTGCAACTCATAGCTCCTCGATACTTCTGGAGGTTCTTTACCTTTGACAGCGTTTCACTTCTATCTTTCTCTCTCTCTCATCCTATCAATTTCCTCTGCTTCCGCATTGATGTAAAAATATAAGAATGACATTCCATCAACTACCAACTTAAAACCTTTAAAAAATTTTGCCCAGTTCCCGATTCCAATAATTTGATTAAATTTCTTAAAAATCAATAACCAGGCTTGTGTAGTAGGTTCCGACCTCATATTTGCAGGCATGACGAAAATCTTTCTTATTGCAAACGACTCTAGCTATGTTGTGATTTGTAGAGAATTTAAGAAAACTAAAAGTTTCTGTCCCGCGGTAAATATCAATGGCCTTCCATTTGCTGTTTATTATTATTATCATTATCATTATAGTTGTCATCATTATCGTCGTCGTCGTTATCGTCGTCATTATTATTATTATTTTGTTATTATAATTATTATTTAGGAGCAGAGAGTGAGCAAACCTAATCACCACTGTTGTATTACGATTATTCTTCCTATCAAGGTATCCTCTACTTAACTCTCGTGGGCTCAGCTTTACATGTTCCGACGGCCTATTGCTAGGGATTCACCTGCTTGACTGTATGCACTCCCTGATCTTAAAAAGTGTGCATATAATAGAACTGATGTTGGTGGTAGAATTGATTAAATCGTTAAACATGTGTGTGTTGTTTCTAATTATTTAATAACAATGTTCTATTGATGGTGTACAGTGGATGGTATAATTATTGTACATTTTCAGTGGATGGTATAATTATTGTACATTTTTGTATGTGTGTGAGTGTGATTGTGTAGAAGTCGCAGATGATCCGCGAATGGTAATCGATAATGGTCTTGACGCGTGAACGGAGAATCAATGGTATTTGGAAATCCGTCGTGTGACTTAGTCCCTTTTTAAACCGAATTTGAATGCCAAACCTCTATGTTTTAAGGGTTCAATTGCACGATGACCCTATTTTCCTTCTCTTTCTTACGTACTGCGTAAGTAGTCTCAAGAAGATCCCTGACTTTACCGCTGAGCGAGCGGATTACAGCAGTTTGTGTTCCAGGCGCGGATGCGCGAAGAGGGCCGTTTCCCTCTACCTACGTTGTTACTGAATGACTGGTACTATCAACCCTGTGTTGATAATCTTGCCTCACTTCAGCTGTAGGGAGTGCGTCTACTTCGAAACCATTCACGGCGGTGCGTCACCAGAATCAATTGAAGATTGTACATTAATCGAAGACAACCAAAACGACACTGATTCGACGGCGAGGCTCACTTTGCACTCACAATTCGCATTGCGACTTTTCACCACCCCGTCGAAACTAATTCACTTGAATTTTCTTATTGATCCCGCGATCGGCAATTCGTTACACTAATTATTATTGGTGCACTGAGTTTTCGTATCTTTTATTTTAGGTACTGATAGGCTTTTTTCCCCCCGCGGTCACACCGCGGCCGAGTACGCAGTACAGGCTGTGCGGGAAAGCCGCGAAGTGATCTTGTTTTGACTAGCCCGGCTCAAGTGGCGGCAATTGTACTTACACGTGTACTTTTCTTCTCGATCTTTCTAGCAATAACCGTTTTGTCTTTGAGTCTACGCGTTCTTTTGTTCTGTGCATTTATACCGCACTTCTATATTCGTAAACATTAATGATCACATTACACGGCGCTGACGCGACCGTTGGTTTATTATACGGATTTTCGGACATATCCATTTCTCATACCTTTTTCTGTCATTGACATTCTATATGACTTAGTTGGTTCGAAGGGATCTCATATTATGTGATTGAAACAACTGTATAAAATACGGCATAATACTTGCAGATGCCAAAAACCATAAGTACAAGACACATATATATGCTTAAACGGAATGAGAAAAAAAGTCAAGTTCTAGTAACGAAAATAGACATATTTAATAGGTATTTAATAATTAGTACTCTAATTCTTATTCATGTGAAAGTGTGGTGTTTCCAGTTTTAAATAATGAAAGTTAAATAATATATATTCTTTGTAATTTATCTTTTATGAATTTTATTTGATAAAAATATAAACTAAACAAAGTTTTGATTTTGTTAATTATACTATTCAAAAAGCCATATATCAGTTAATGAATCAACAATATATTAAAAAATATAAATAAAAACTTTTATATTTAATATTAATATGAGATATTTGTCAGGACAAAACTGCGGTTACCTATTGACAGGAGAAAAATTATTTTTTCGAATCATCATTTTAAAGTTATTTATGCGTTATTCTTTCAAAATTCATTCATAGTACATGCTACATTCAAAAAGAATAACGTCGATAAACGGGAGAAGAAAAGATACCGTATAAGTTTGAGATAGTTTTCTTAATTTCTTATCGTCTACTCGTGGCATTATTCTGTCTTTTTTTCCTCGTAGCCACCTATATCTTACGTTATTCTCTTTTTTGCGATAAAATCATGCCTAAAATATATAATTTTAGTATTATTCTTGCCCCTGATTTATCGCGTTTGCTTGGTTTATTTCTTCTCTTTTTTATAACTGGTATTATAGCTTTTTTATAATTTATAACTATTTCATTTATTATCTTTACCGTATAAATATTTAATATATTATCGTTTTACCATCTCTAAAATTACATAATATATATCATTATTTAGAATGTTATATAACTTTTATCTAAATGACATGAAATTTATGTTACAAAATATTAAATACAAGTCTTTTATAAATTAAAAAATAATTAAAATATATAAAAATAAGTATAAAACAAATATAATTAAACATTTCATTAATGTTAAATTTTTTTAATTTTATAAAAAAATTAACTGTTCTTTGAAAATTGATCTTATATCCAAATGAATACAATAAGGAATAATTTTTTTAAATATTGATATAAGAACAATTTACCGTAAATAATTTTTTCAGTTTGTATCCATCTAATATAGATAATAATTTAAGGACCTAAATTATCTCCTCAGAAATATTAATAGAAAATTAAGTTAAATTAACTGGAATGAAATCGATGTACTTTTTAGTTCCGATTGTAATTGATACCTGACTAGAGTTTAAAGCCTAAAATGTCACATCAAGCACAATTTCTGTTATATCGGTGAATCCAGATCATAAGATAGTTAAGACATGAATCATTATATTTTTAGTGAATTTGTCAGGATTAGGTTTTGATTAAATCATTTTTACAGCAATTATGACAACATGTTTTAATATGAATGTATGAAGCTTGATAGAGCTATAAATTCTTTTAGCAAACATTTTTCATAAGCACTTTACAAATAAGTTTGCAGAAAATCTAAGGTAAAGCGTACACATAGAGACAGACCTGTGTGTATTATGGCTGGTCGGCGTCGAAGATGGTGGCGGCGTCCGCCTGCTATTCGTGTCTTCCAGCGACAGAGAAACTCTGCTCTTTTTGCAAGTGAGTCTTTTTAGCACGTCGTCCATAGATCTCTTGCCGGCAGTGGTGGTTGGACCAGTGACGTTGTTGTTATTATTTTGTGTGACAGTGTTATTGTTATTGTTATGATGATGAGGGTGATATTGATGGTGCGGATAGTAAGGATAATCGGATGGCAGAGCGGGCGGCGAACCGCACTCTGATGAACTTGCGGGTTCATGAAGTTGACTCGAGGCTGGTGAAGAGTTCGTCCGGTGATGATGGTGATGTGGGTGATGGTGATGGTGATGAGGGTGGTGGTAACCAATCGCAATATTATTGTTTTCGGGTCCAACCGCAGCAGCAACTGCGGCCACGGCGCCCAAAAGTAGCTTGAGTTTGGGTCGCTTGGCGTCTGTGGGCCCATACGGGGAAGGGGACGAGCAAATTTCCGGCTCACTCGTAGCTGGTGACGAGCATCCAGATGACTCGCCGGGTAAAGGGTAGGAACCAAGCTGCTGCTGTTGCTGCTGTTGTTCCTCATCTATATCGGGTTCATCCACGATAATGTTGCAGTTGCTAGCACTGGTAGGTAGCTCACCACCGGGGCCAGCCAATGACGAGCTCGTGTCTTCTTCCTCCTCGATGCCCGTTACTGTTCCCTGTTGACCGCCCCCACCCTCCGATAACTTTGTTGGTGGCGACTTCCTCTTCGAGGACATCCTTAGCCTGCAATGTAGAATTATATATAGCAATTTAATAATATGGTTTCATTTATCTGATTAATTATCATGAATATATATAAAGGTCAGAATAAGTTTTATTTATTATATCTTAATGTGTTAGAGATTAATCAAAGGTATGCTTTTAACATTCAATGTAAATAAATTTACAACTTATAGGATTTGGAATTGGTAAAGGAGTAAAATTTGTCAATTATGTTATATATAACATATATTTTAATATTATATTTACATGAAAATTATTAAATAATTTAAAATTATTTCATTCTTTATTTATGTTATTTATATTATTTTTATTATTTGTTTTAAAATTCGTTTATTATATTGATTACTAAATATATAGAGGATGGCAAATATTTGAATCTCTATAATATGCGCTTCGATTTAACTTAAAATTTAATTTCGTTATTAAATAATATTAAAATTTATTTAACTATATATAGAATCACAAATAATATATTAAACATAGAATTCATTATTATATTATTTTTAATAGATTATCAATATTATTTTATTTTTCGAATTATTAAAAACATTATTTTTAATTTTAAATTAAACTAGTTAAACGTAAATATTTCAAATTGTAATAATATTCACAGTAAATAATTATTATTTTTATGTGATAAAATTCTATGAAAACAATTTATCTATTAAAATAGTTAATCTATTAAAACAATTTAATAGAATATCCAAATATAATTATACGAAAAATATATTAGGTATACTTTAAAATAATTGATATTCAATATTTTACTACATATTGATTAATATTTTATTGCACATCTTTAAATTGAATTAAAATTTGTAATAACTTTTTATTCTATAAATTATTAATATTATATTTTTGCAATAAAAATTTAATTTTTAAATCGTTTCTATGTATATTTTCATATTACTATCGATTCCTTGAATATGATAATGTTGCTCAAATTAAAAAAAACATAATTATGAAAAATATTTGTAGATAATGAATTTTTTAAACAATAGTGTTAATAGTAATAATATTTATCAGTACTTCTATCTTGTTATATAAATTTTTTAAATTAATTTTTTTTCTCCATCATAAAGTATTAAATTATAAAAGTATTTCAATTTAAAATAATGAAATTTATTATAAAATGAGTGAAGTTTAATATATCGTATTGTCAACTTATATGTGTATGAAATATAGTTTCAAGAAGTTGTGAGAAGAAAGGTATAGAAGTCAACGAGTAGAAACATGATTTATAGAATAGAATTATCTATTTCCTTAGATCTCATACTATATATAAGCTGAACCCATAAGTTGTTAAGGAATGGACATTAGTCTGAAATATGCGAAATACATCTGCAAATGTTTCGATAATTTTCTCGACAGACTAACTATTTGGTTATCTATTAATTTCCGTTTATAAATTACTTAATCTAAATCGTAAAATTAACTTGCTGTATAGATACCGATGCACAAATGACAAGATTTAATATCCAGTTTTAGGAAAATTTCGAAGAACGATCTCATGCAACAAAATGATTAATACAAAATATTAAAATTATTACTAAATTAAAATTACAAAATATTAAAAATTGAAAATCTCATCTAAATAACACAAAAAATGAATATAAATATAAATAAATTTCTACTAATCATTATACTTATTATATCGATTATACTAATTGTATATTATATATAAATATAATTGAAGTCTTTACTTCATTCAATTTCTTATAAGATTTGTATTTAAACATTGAAAAAATTAATGTTTTATTGTAAAGAAACACGAGTCGTAATGAGTGAACTGTGAAGATAATTAACTAAAGATTATTATTATTAAGTAAAGATATGTGCATGCGATCATTTCGAATTTAAAAAGTGTTTAAAAAAACTCTTATTTGTCATACTTTATCAGCGAGTATCGTAATTTCGAATGCCAACTACATATATTTATTGCGCAAATTAAAATAGTATGATGAACAACAATTATTAAGGAACTGCAGATTGTCTTTAGATAACTTTATTCTATTAACATTATTCTATTAAGTTGCTGCTACTATTTAATTATTTATTAATTTATACAGTTTTGATCTATAACCAATTTTAATTATCGGTAACTAAAATTAAAAGTAATTGTTTTGATTCTTGATAATATAATTGTTGAGGCTTAGAAGTATATTTTTACATCGTCTTATGTAGGCAGTGTTGAGCATAGAATCACTAGTTATAATTAATTATAATGTAAATACTTTTAATATACACTTTTAATATAATAATAAAGTATAAGAAAAAATCATAAAATTTATAATAATTAAATAATCTTTCTCGATTTAAAGTTTGAAAATACTGAATTCTTATTTTCATTTATTATGTTTAATTTTAGTTTAATTTTATCGTATAATTATCAAAATGAAGTTTTTTACGATAAAACATTAAATAATGAATGCATAATAATTAGAAAAAATAAAATTTATTACTCGTTGCAATATTAATTCATAAAGTTTTTAATTTAAACAATGATTAAGATATATTATACAATGATAAGATATAAAGTTAATCTATAATCCAAATTTTCTATTAAATTAAATAAAAAAATATTTTCAGTATGTATATTAAATTATGTTATTTATGTAATTAAATATATTGGCTTGAAATGGCTTAAAGTATGAAAAAAAGAAAACTACTAAGCATCAATTTCATTCTTTAAATCTATCGTTGGCTTCTGATCGAAAATACATATACAGAATTATTACGAAGACAATGAAACAAGTAATAGGATAAATAATATTATATATTTATAATTTTATATTAGATTTATATTAGATTTATAATATTAATTTAAATAAAATATACATAAGTATTTAATTGTATAGACAGCTTTTTCTAGTTACACTCAATGTTGAATTTAGTAATCGATGTATTATATTACATTATTTTGTGATATTTCTAGTGGCCAAAAATGACTTGATAAAAACATTCAATAACGACGCATATAATTGACTTGAATTCATATAAGAAACAAAACTATCTCTTGTTTCTGCTATTTGAGCATTTTATTCATTTAACAGATCTGCTTCAATTATTTTCAAAAGCTTTACATTTTGTAGATTAACATCATTTGTACTCGGTCTTATAATTATTATTTTAAAATAAAAGTAATATATATATATATATATACATTATAAAGTTATATTTCTTCATTCGTAGTTTTAACAGTCATAATTACTTAAAATATTAATAAATTAAAATTATTTTTATAATAAATATTTCATTAAATATTATTAATATTATTAAGATACATATTACTATTATTTTAATAATACTGTTAAAAAAGAAAAATAATGCTTCTGAATCATATAAATATTAGTTTTTTCACGCAACAATTTTTTCTTGTTAAAGTATTCTAAATGCATTATTTAAAAATATATCTAATAAAAAATAATATAATGTTTTAGCAGTCCTAATATATTGATTATTATATATAATATGTATGTAATTATAACACAATAATTATTTGAAATAAGCTTTGTAAATTAAATTGTAATACGTGTGGAAGATATTTGAATACTATTTAATTAATGCACGTTAACACTTAAGTCTGTATTCACGTCAGATCAGTGGGAAATCATTACTTAAATTAATGAGTAAATGTTTCTAGACGTCAATAATTTATATGATTATTTATGTGACATAAATATAAATACGTCAATTCCTTCCAACCTTATTTCTAATATAAACTTGATTTTCACTTTATAAATGAATATTAATGGGTAATTTTTTATCTATTTAATCAATAAAAATTGAAAATTTGACTAACTGTCGAGAAAACTGGTATTTTGTAATTGCAAATCAAATTGGTATATTATTGTATAATTGAAAAAGAATTCAAATGAATTTTTGTAAAATGAAAGAATAATTAATAGAAATATTCGATTAAGTTAAATATATCTCCAATGTGAGTTGTAAGGATTATTAATATAATATATATAAAACTTAAACTGGTTTTATAAATTATATTATTTAAAGATACTGAACATTAATAACAGTTTGTACAGTCAATAAACTGATTAGTTAGGAATCATTTTCACAGACAAATTTGTATATCTCCAATAATCATTCATAGAATTTTTGTTAATTATATTTGTGTAAACTAATAAAAGGTTAAAAAAATTTTAAGTTATCTAGTTTTATTTTATGAGTCTTAGCTGAAATATTAAGTAAATCAGTCATTATAAAGTAATTATTTATTAATTCTTAAAAATAAACATTAATGGTTTAATATTGAACTTCGATAGAAATTAATTTTTAAATATAAATCTTACAATTATCTGAAATTCAGAGAACAAACAATAGTAACGTTCTGTTACATTAAAAAAGAAGTATTTCACCGAATTAAACGCAATCACTTCGCAAATGGTATAAGTCTTTTCCTCTCAGCGTAGCTGTCTAACAGGCTGAACAAAAACATAAAGCATCGAATGAAATATTTTTAACAGCCTCCCAGATGTCGTTAGTCAGATTTTAAAGTTTCTCATGTGTACAAGACCACAATTTTTTTTTCAGAATTTTATCACAGCGTAACTGCGTTGTAAAGAGACCCATTTTGTCGATACTTTCTGTTACGACGCATACACCTTATGGATTGATATTTTCTGTTCTCTATTATTCTCTTTTTTTTATTTCTATTAAATTTTGATAAAAAGCTTTATTAAACTCTATTGTTTCTGATAATTTCGTTATATAATTGAAAAATACTGATTCATTGACATACTCATGCTACTGTTTTGGATAGAGAATATACAAGTTTTTTTACTTACTTTATATTCACTTATGTAATTTCATAAAATATCACAGTGCAGCATGTATGCCAATACATATACACATATGATTACATTTATTTTTGAAACTGTTTTTTAATGTATATATTATATAAAGCCGTATTGGAAATTAAATTACTCTTGGATTGATATAAATTCCATTATGATAATCGAATTTCATTTTGATAATTGCTTTTATATGAAGAAAAATTTGATCTTTTTAAGTTCATTTGTATTTTTATGGTTATCCCAATTAAAATATTATGAAATTACTATATTGTAGATATTTAGTAACTGAAGTGATAGATATACTCTACCAATCTACATACTTCTCTTTCTCTTACGCATATGTACGCACACGTGCACGCACACATTCATTCATATACTTATTTACTTACACACACGTGGATGGGTAGTTACTTTCTGTATGCTAATGTTTCGAGCTATCCACAACAGTTTATCAAAAAAGGTCGAACATCTAAAGCGTATTTGCATCACTGATAAAATATCATTTGAAACAATGTTATGCTTGCATTTAAAATTATACTTAAACTCTATAATAAGAAGCAGGGTATTGTATTATAAATCTAAATATAAAATAATAAGATTTTGATAGTTTTTAAATTAGTTTTTATCAAAAATTTCAATATTATATTATTCTACATTTAAATCATAATATATTAATTATGTGTAAAAACTACGAAAAAGAAAATTTAATTGTAATGTATGATTATATATTGTATATAATTTATGGTCACTTATACTTATTTTAATTACAAGCTAATTTATTATGTTACAAAATTATTAAATATTTATTAATACAGTTTAAATACATATTTAGTTATTGATATTTTCTGATATCTACTGATATTGTTAAAGATATTGTCTTTTAGCAATTTTTCCAAGAATAGTAAAACTAAACCACATAACTGTTTTTAAAATTGAGAGCTATTACGATTGACCGTCTAGCTCGACTTTCTATTAGCCTTACAATGAAAGTGTGTTTTTTAAGGGGGAGGGTGCTACCACATCTGTTCGAGTTCAAGTGACACATCCCATAGATGCTACTGAGTATAAATTTCTAAGAAATATTATGTTAAATGCCAGCAGTATTATTTGCTAATATTAAAAAAGATATACATTAGATTACAATAAATGGTAACTAAATTAAAGACACAAGAATGGCAAATGCATTATTATATAAAAATGTCAATTATTTCTTGATTTTATTTTAAAATGTATTTAAATAATAATATTTCTTTCTTTTTATAAATTTTTATTTTTTAAATTTTTTAAAATTAAATTAATAAATTTACAAGAAAAACGATCTTATTTAATAAATTCCTATTGTAAGTAAAGTATATAGGGTAAAAGCATGTAAACGTATTTGCTGAAAGTCAATAATGAAGGTGAGTCTATGACAGTACAATTGAATAATATAATCATAATACTTTTATATACTAAATTGTACGATAAGTGATAAATGGAGAAATTATGTTAATTTTAGAATTTATATTCATCTAAATTTTAATTTCATCTTATAAATAATAATTAAATAAATAAGTTTATTTACTTAATAAAAAAATTATCCAATTAATTATATAGCATTTACTTTACCGCACTGTTATTAATAATAAGAATTTTAAGAAAACCAAAAGGTTATCTTATAAGTTTTTCACTGAAAGTATCATTGGAATTTAAATTATGTTCATCTTAAGTGTATTTTAAGTGATTAAATTATAATTTAAAAATCTTAATTTTCAACTCAAAGTTATATAATACAAAATTGTATAGAAGTAATTTTATCAAGAATTCAGGACATTGTAAACCTGAGGAACATCGAATATCTTGGCTTTATTCTTTTTGTCGTTTATTTTTTTCCTATCTATCATACAGATGAAAAAATAAAAAAAGGTGAGAGAAAAAGTAGATAACGTAAGAAAATGACGAAGTTTTTAAAGTAGCAGAGGAAGAAGTAGAGCGAGGGTAGCTTGGAATGGGAGGTGGTCCAGAGCTACGAGAAGAGAAAGCCGTATCGTTAGTATTCTTTATAGAAATACAGCACTAGGGATATGCTCTACATAATGGGTCCCAGCTAGAACGCGTCTCTTCTTTTGAAGTCGTGTGTGTCGGCGGACGCCGATCTCTTGTTTATGTATGAAGCGGTAGCATGGAACACATCACATGCACATTTCAATGTATACTATTTCAACATACCTCATACGTGTCATATTCACTCGATGGACTGCGGTGACATTCACAGCCTTCTCTCTCACACACACACACACACATATTAATGCTCTCTATCTCTTCCTCTTGCCACTGCCGAGAAAAAATGTTACCTTACTGTGCATCAGAGCGTATTTCTAGTGTTTCGCCGGCTATCACACTAGTAACTACGAAAACTAAAGAAGAGAGCTTTCTATAGAAAGAAAAGGCAAAAGGGTAGAGAAAATGTAATATATATATATATTTAAAACTCAATACCGAGAGTAAGTAAACACTGTTGGGATGTAAAAAGAATCTTGTGACAGTTTTCCTTATACGAAAAATACGTTATCAGACGCTAACATATATGTGTGCATTACTCAAGTAGTGTCATTCTTACTTTTTTAATTTATATGTTCCAGCTTTCGCATTTGTCGGCTTTTTGTTATCAAACGATTTTAAGAAATCCACTGACGATCGTTTCTTTCAATCTTGCCTTATTTTATCAACTCTCTATTTCTGGTCCAAGTACACTATAATTCTGTTTAATAGCTCGTTTTGAGTCTGATTTAACTTGCTCATTTTCATACTTATACATATATAGTCTTACATATTTGATAATCATTATATGTAGATAATATTCCATTTAGCTGATAAAATTTACCTTTGATATTTATAAACTTTAATGCATTAATATAGTTAAGTAATCTTGAAATTTCCAAATAATTCATTTTACATAATAAAGTTTTAACAACGGAAAGCAAGCAAAGGAATTATGTACTACATTAGACATGGATATTTCATCTTTTCTATTACATATATTATAATAAATAATAAAAGTAATTTTTTAATATATTTAAATTTAAATTTATTATATAAATTAATATTTCATAAGTAATAAAATATTTTAAAAGATTATTTACATTATATTTTGTGGTTGTTATAACATTTAATAGCGATAAAAGATTAAAAATTTAGATTTAATAATAATTTAATAATAATTTAGATTACATTTCGAATTTAATATAATTTACTCTTACAAAAATATTTCAAAAAATGTACGTTAGAATATTTCATCAATGCACAGAAGCTTATTGAGATATGTAGCATTTCTATTATAATTTCTTTTAAATAATAATTATTATATGAAAGAAAATTTAGAGACTCTATCATCTGTAATCATATATGAATAAAATGAAATTTTAAATATAAAATTGTAAAGATACATTGAATAATATTATTTATAATCTATAGTATATATTTTCAAAACAGATAGCAATAAATGTATTGCTATATATAATATTATGACTATTTATTAGAAAAAATAAAACTATTAACTCAATAGAAATTGCAAATATTTAATTTAAAAGTTTAATAGTTTTACTATTTTTAAACTATAACAAAATAAGTGTAAAATATATAAAAATACTTTTATCATTTACTTAAATCGAATTTTGGTTACTTTAGAAAATAAATTTAATTACAAATTCAATCTTTTCATATTTACAAATTTTTCTTATAAAACATTATAAATAACAATGTTTATATCAATAATGGAATAATTGTTATAACTTTCATAATAATTGTATATATAACTAATACTATTAAATCGAGAATTTTTTTTTAATTTTTGTGCTATATGAAAAATTGAATTTGCTGAAAGATCCGATTATGTTTTGAACTTTGAAGTATTGTTTCAGATAAATGTAGAGATAACACTCTATACACTTAAAATTGGAACTTGACAAATAATTTTTTGTTTTAAATCGATCAATCTAAAAAATGATTTTTTATATTATGGATAACATTTTCGGAGTTTATATTCTTGTTTGAAATGCACGAATATAGCGCAAAAACTCAGCAGCAAAGGAACATGTCAATATATGAAGAAACGAGGGCCTTCTGGCCGAGTTTAGGTTTAGAAAAGTGGGGCCATGTGTTTAGTGTCAAATTGCCGCATCTCAAAAAATCCGAAGCTGCTTCACGTCATTTCCTCAGTTAGATATACACGACTTTGCCTTTCTTCATCGAAATTTCACTCACGCCTCTTCTTTATCTTTGTGACAGTCTTTCATGTGTTTCTTTTACGAATCGACGAACACATGAGAACAAGATAAAAAAACAATCACTAGTTTTGTTTTCTTATTGACGGAATTTTTTGTACTCCTATTTATTTATTAATTATAAAGACATATGGATCTTTTAGATTGATAATGAAATTATGAATAAATAATAAATAAAAAATAAATAATTATTAATATAAATTATGAGTTTAATTATTGATTAAACACATTATTTCATTATAATGTCCAGGTTAGATGATTTGGTAAGAAAAGTTTATTATTAAGAAATTTTACGAGCTTATTATGATTTGAGTAAATTATTTTGTAAATGTAGAAGTAAATATGTAAAGTAAATATATTATACATAATAAAGTTAAATCATTTGTTCATTCATTTATGTAAAAAAATATCAAAAGTGTCTCATTGAAATAAATAAAATACTATACTTTTTTTATATAATTCATATATTATTAGAAGTATTCGATATATTTCATGCTGGAGATTATTTTTTTATATAAGTCAAATAGTATTATTACAACCTAAGTTATCTAAAATCTAAAATCTAAATCTTAAATGCATTATTATAAAAATATACAATCAAAATATATAATAGAAGTTTAATCATTAAAATTCAGGAAAGTATAATTATTCTTCAATAAAGTTTTATTTTATGTTAATATCTGTATTCCGTTATTTCATCAAGCTATATGCATACACGATAAATGTGTTGGAGGGAGAATTTAATACAAGAATAAAGAAGTAGAGAGATGTAACAACGAGAGAGATCGTTCTCACAAATATGTTTGAAAGGACAGAGATTTCTTCATCTGCTTGTGCCTTAATTTCCTCACGGAACAATTCTTCGTCAGTAGCGAGGCAACAGCTCCGCAGGTCGTTATATCGTGGCTGAATAGTACACGTGCACAATTACTTCTTCCTCTCCTCACTTCGGGACCGTATATACTCCAATACGCACGCGTGTACGCACATACGTACTTGGCAGTAGTGTGTCGAACGAACATACATTTCTCATAAACACTGAGTCAAAGAACAGTGGTAGCAGCAGCCCTCAAAGGGAAACTCGAAGGGATTGGATAGAAGCTTGGCTGAAGTAAATAGGCAAATGAGGGAACGGCCGGTGACGTATTTCATTCTCCTCTTACCATCCGGATGTTAGATTTCATCTTTCAAATTCAAAATATACTCGATTTTTAAGGCGCCTGCTGTTATTTTTAGTTTACAGAAAACATTGCAGGAAGAACTTACACTTCAAAAATGCATATAAAGCGTTTAATTAGAAGAATTATATCTTTATGGAGAAGTAGTATAAATACAATAAAAATCTTTTGTTATATTTATTTATTAATTATTAATTATTTATCCCCAATAATAAATTACTTTTGAAAATTCATTTATTATACAGAAGGATTTATTATTCTTTTTAGAAAACTCAAATCATTGCATTTCACTTTCTTGATTAATCGATAAATAGATAGATATATAGATAGAGATAGAGATAGAGATAGAGAGAGAGAGAATATCGTGCAATATTTAAATTGGAGATATAAATAACGAAGTGCAAGCCAGTAGAAAGTTTAGAATTCTGTGATTCTCTCTTTCTTACTAATGTCGATGGATCTCCTTTACCTTCTTATTTTTTCGGGATCCCACAAAACATACACAAATCCATGTATACAATATCTCGTTTTCTACTTTGACCATTCTCTACATATGTACAGAGATTATAACGCCGAAAGCTTCAAATAACTCATCACTACATATAATATTACCGCTTAGGATAGTTTTGTGTAGATCTTTCTCAATGAGTCTTGTGCATTATTATTAAAACTACAATAGCAATAGAACTAAACATATACTAATATATATTATAAAAAAAAAATAAAAAAAAGTACTTTAGATATCTGTATTTTTCATCGTTATTATTATTGGTGATTAGCTTAGATAAAAACATCCTTGACTTCCATAAAACGAAAAAAGAGTGATACATGATATCGCTACTATTACTGCTTTCCAGAAGCTTGATTACAACTTGTAGTAACTTGTATGTAGACAGAATTAATGAACAAAGATAAATTTGTTCATTACATAAATATCATGAAATTTACTACTGTTATTACTATTGTAAATTTTTATTAAGCATTTTATGGTTTATATATTATAATTGCGATTATAAAAAATTCAACGTGTCCTTGTATAATAATAATATATTTGTTTTTTTGTCATCAAATTTTTTTTAAATAGTAATCCATCTTCTGGAAAAAATATCTTATTGAATATGAATATAAACATTATTATTCATTTAGTCGAAATAAAGTTCTAATTGAATAATCCATGTTATTAAGTAGTACAACCTTGCAAGTATTTAAATTTCATTACTTGTAGTTGTTATTATTTTTCATATATAGTTTTAAATGGAAAGAAGTTACAAGAAAATAAAAAATAACTTTCATATTTAGTGATTAATATCAGTTAATATTAATAAATATTAAAGATTCAATACTATTGCAGTACAATTTCATTAAAAATAATAATATATTTAGCAGCATATAACCTATATATATAATTTTAATTAAATAAATACACTTAATACAGTATTATATACATATTATATATTATATTATATATTATATACATATTATATACATATATTACATATATTACATATATTACATATATATTATATACATATTATACACATCAATACAGTATTATACATTAGTTTTTGTTGTATGAATATATACCAATAATATTAAATTTATTTAATTATACTCTTATGATTTTTATTAGAAATTAATATTGTATATGCTTTATTTTATCTAAACGATGAAAACAAATACTGCGAATGTAAGTCTAATTAATATTTCGTACTACAAATTTTAATTACAAATGAGATAATACTTGCTTTCATGTCATAATCAAATTGTATTGAACTCACATTGAATAAAATTATGCATAAATTTAAGTCATTAAATACTTATTAATTTTAATAAAATGGAATTAGTAAATATTTTTGTATAATGTATTTAATCGTTTATTACATGAACTACATAGACAAGTCTTCTTTATGTTCTAAATAAGACGTCTATTATCAATGTAATTCAAATAATCATGTACAATGTATGCGCGCGCGCGATTTATTTTTATATTGAACAAATATTAGTTTATACCTTGAATTTGTATTTCAATTTTATCTTTATATATTTATGGTTCAAATACGCATTACTCATCAAATTCTTATATAAAAATAATTTATGAATTTAATTTTGATTTATGAAAAATGAATCAATAATTGCATACATAACATTGTATGGTAATTTAATAAACACAAAAGTGTCGAAGTCGAATGCATGTACCTTTCTTATTGCTTACTTTTTTAAAAAGTAAAATGTGTATTAGATGTAATAATTAGTGCCCTTGCTTGATGCTATTATAACAGTATAAAAATTAGCATTTAATTATCACAAATATTCAGTCAACTATGATATTCTTTATAGGTGTATTATGTGAATTTAATAGATAATAAATAGTTTTATATTTACCTCATTTGTAGGAATATAATTTTAGTTAATTTAATTTAGTTAACACATAAATTGTTAAAGTTCTTATAATAAATTTATATTATTTAATATATGCCTTACTATGAAAATATTTGACAAATTACATAATATTATTTTGAATAAGGTAAAATTGGTAATTAAACAGTTTATTTACTTAATTTTATTATTAATTAATAATCTACTGAATTTTCATAACATTCTAACAATTGTTGAAAATTGCAAACAAAAATTCTATCATTTCTTCTTTTATAGAGGCAATTTTATAAAATTATGTTAAATTTTCTTATATAACATTAAATATATATTGTTTAGATAATTAAAAAAAAACCTATACTATTTTTAATAACATTTATACGAAAGAAAAAACTATATAATTATTATATTTAATTACTGTTTTAGATAAAATAGATTTAAATAGTATTATTATTTTATTATGAAAAGTATAAGTATACATGTATATCTTCCGTATAACATCTTGTAATATGAAAGAAACATAAAATAAAAATTGAATTTGATTATACAACTGGAAACAATCCTTATATCGGAAACGTGTGATCGAGCATGTACTAATAGTTTCGCACGAGCGGATCAATCGGAGAAAATGCTTGGATTGTCGTAATTTATCATTCCAATGATTGACTACTAAAATGTCGCCCTTGACCTAAGAACTGAAAATCAAAGATAAAGGAAAGTTTTAGTTTCACTGGCATATTAGATTTGATTATGAAGCGAAAGTGACGTTAATCGTTAATTAATTATTTTAATAACTATATAATTAAATATTAATATAAAATTAATAAATAAATTTGAACGTAAATATTATTAAATAAATATTATAATATAAATTCTGACTACATTTGCATGGAATAATATTAAAATATAAATGAAAAATTACAGTCGGTTCTATATTAATGCTATTGTTTATATCTAACTTTTTCTTTACGATTGAAAAATATAAAGGCAACATACATTCGATTTCATGTTGCCGCGGTTTTATTGATATGCATAAGAAGCTCTACATACATGTGCTCAATTTGTTATCATGCACTTTTTCATAATCCATTCATCTAGAGACAGGTTTCTATTTTGATATTTCTAAATTGCATATTGTTTCAATATATAATTGCTGCATCATATATGATAATTAAGTCATAATAACAGTTGATATATTTTATAATATTTTAAGAAATTTATTTTACGATAATTTTTTATTCAAGTTTTATTTATGCATCTACATGTAAAATAATTTTACTTTTTTAATACTTTATTATATTGTTTTATATCATTGATAAGATCTATTTTTAATTAATTTATTAAAGTACACTTTTAAACAAATGGTTCTTTTCAAAAAATTTATTTAACAAATAATATACATAAATGTTTTCCACAAAATTTAAATATAATTACAGAAAAACTTAAAATATAAATATTTTTAGTTATAACTATAAATAGTGTTAATATTGTTTTATTAAATGAAAAAATTATTTACAAATGTTATTATATTAATTTATTTTAGAATAGTTACATCTGTTTTAATTAAATATTTGTCAAATAAAAATATAATGTAATTTACTTTATCAATATTAAAAATATATGAAATATGAATAAAACATTTATTAATTTTATTGAATTATAAATTATTTGCTATATATTAAATTAAGTAATTATAATATCGTTATATAATGATTATGTATATAATTATATTAACTTTATTTATAAAGATATAGAAGCCTATGAATTTCTTTGTAATTTTATTCTTGTAATTATCGCAATTAAAATTCAAATAACATATAGATGTATATTCAATTTAAATTAAACTTAAATTTCAACAACTAAAAGTAACATGAAATAAAATTATATATTTTTAAAGTTTCAATTTAAAAGTTCAATGTATAATTATTCTAATCTTTTAACTCATTTCGTTGGCCTGAATATGATAAGACTAAAATCATATAGTACACAATAATGAAACTCAAAAAATGTAGTTTATAGATATTTTTAATTTATGCACGACAGACAGTTCATTATCCTTATATTCATAATATTAATAATAAATTGAATAAAAGATAATTAACACATCATAAGCAATCAGCTTATCATCTATTAAATATATTTATATATATAATCATGAGTATATAATGTGAATAACCTGGGTTATTAATATTTACTTAATATTTAATTTATTAAAATTATTAATATTAATATCAATAAAAATATTAATATTTTTTAATTTATCCTTTATGCCATTATCCTTATATTCATAATATTAATAATAAATTGAATAAAAGATAATTAGCACATCATAAGCAATCAGCTTATCATCAATTAAATATATTTATATATAAATAATCATGAATATATAATGTGAATAACCTGGGTTATTAATATTTACTTAATATTTAATTTATCAGTATTATTAATATTAATATCAATAAAAATATTAATATTTTTTAATAAATTATAAAGTTTAATAACATTTATAATTAATATAAATCAATTATGTAATAAATAAAACATTTATATTATTTACTAGTGTATACTGGATTATAAATTGGCCACATGTAAGTAATTCTTTATTACAGGTAGGTAATAAGTATTGACGATAGTTATTATTGATTTTAGTGAAATATTCAAAACTATGTAAAAAGAATTTCCAGGAATCGTAGTTATTTATTAATTAATTTGAAAACAGAATATCTTAATTTTTTCCTTCAAAAAACATAAAACATTATGAGAATTGTATTTCGGTTTGTAGATAAATTTAAAAGAAAAAAAGAAATCAAATATTTTATATATTTTCTATATTTAATAATAAAATTCTTGCTTTTTAATGTTTTATCATAATATAGTAGATTAAATATTAATAATGAATTTTTAGGCAAAAAATTATTTTGAAGTAAGTAGATCTTACAAATATTCTTATAGCTAAAGAATGGATTAAATAAAGATGGCAATGAATTTTATTTTGTTATTGGAATAATGTTATTATGAGTATCATTTAACAAATTTCTTTATATTTTTAATTACTTTTTAAAAGAAAATAATATTTGTATTGCTATATTTTAGTTTTTATAATTATTATTGCAACATAAAATTAATACGTCAAAGTATATATTTACAACTTTAATGTATATGTACAGTATGAGAATTTCTATTCTATACTATGAATCTAGTACGTAAACCAAAATGTACCGGAAGATTCTATTTTTAACATTTCTTACTTAATTTTAGATCTTTATTCATGATTTTAGTTATGCAGTTGTAAGAATTGATCATTTAAATTTAAGAAAATTAGTCCCAACGACCTAAGCATCTATCAATTCCTTTTTAACACTTACTTGCTCAATTGTAAAATTTTATTTATTTAAATAAAGAAAATATTTATACAGAAATTGTTTTTTAGAGAATTTATTTAATTTAAAGCGAATCATTGTTGTATGTAATATTCATAAATATTTAGTATCTGTCTAATATTCTATAAATTAATTATGAAAATGCCTAAAAACAATTGTACTTTAAAACATATATAAGATATAACCAATTTACTAAATTTATTATTACTTATAAATTTTGTAATACAGAATTTTCAATGTTTTTGTATAAATTAATACATAAAAATTATTAAATTGGATTTTCAAACAACACCTTCTATGATTGCTGATTTCATTGAATGTGAATAATCAATATTTCAATTCACAGGTTAGTTATAATATTGACATTTATATTTTAATAAGTTGATTTAACAAAAAATATTAATTTAAATAATATGTAGTAATATTTAGTATGAATTTTTAACGAAGAAATAATTCCGATTATTATATTTTGCAGTTATATTTGTTCATTATATTAAATAGTTAGTAAATTAGTTAAAAAGATATATTAATATATTTTATAAAATAATTTTATGTTTATATAAATTTAATTTTTAAATAGAAACTGCTGTTGTATTATTTTTAAGAGGCATTAAAATTTAATGTAGCGTACTGATAAAATTATCAAATTACACTATAATAGCAAAACATTTTTTTATAAATATTTAAAAATTGTATTCTTATTAACATTTAAAATTATTAGCAAAGAATATATTGTTGTACTAACAATTTATTTAAATAGAATATTCCAATTTTTATATAGAATTACTAAACATAAAAATAGATTCATTCATCATTTAATACTTTAAAATTTTAAGGGTTTTTGTAAGAAAAAATTATAAATATGTAAACAAATTCATAAAACTTCTACCAATGTTTATAAAAACATATTAATATTGCTTAATATTGCTTAATATTGCACATAAAATATTAATATTGCTAAATTCACTTATTTAATATCAGACAATTGTTTTAAATAAGCAATGAAAAAGAACTTTTGAAAAATTCCATACATTTATTTTTAAATAGCTACTTTAATTGCAGTTTTATTTATTCGACTTCGTTTCCAGCTTTCGTTAGTTATGTTGCCATTGCGTTCACGAAGTGTTTTAACAATAGAAATCCGCAAAGAATTATATCATCGCTCGAATGAATAGTCGTTCTTTTATTTTATGTCTTTGTGATGTTGGCAGAATCATAGTGGCAAAATTTGGAGAAGATCGGCGACCCTGGGTTGACGCGTATGCTCTCTTTCCTTGGTCTTTTCTTCAACTATACACAAGAGGGCAGCAAAAGAGCTCGTTGGCTCATCATTCTTTTTTACGAACACGAGTACTATTTTAAAATAACAGAGTAGTATTCGTATGTGCTTTAAAGTTGGCATCAGACGTGCAAGAATTCAAATGAAAAAGGAAATGAGAGAGTTTAGAGAGATAGAGAGGGTGAAGGCAGAATAAAGATAAGTAAGTACATGATTCATACACACTTGTTATATACAATTAACATTTGTTTATTAAAAATTTTCTTTATGAGATTCAGGTAACAATTATTCAATACTTTAATCAATTTACGATTCGTTTGAAGTATAATTATTATTTTTTTATTTTTACTGTATACTTTTTACTATATAGTTTTTTATTTATATTGAATTATTTCTATTTAATTAAATAATCATATTTATTATTCTTATTATATAAGTAGAATATGAAAGGAAATGTTGCTCGGTCTTGCATTTTATATAAGATATATGATTAATAATAAAATTGAAAATATTATCAATTCATTATATTTAATAGTTTTATAGTAAATAAAATACAGAGAAAGAGAGAAAGAGAGATAACCAGTATATTCGTTTGGTTAAAACTATACAAAAGTTTGTAAAAGTATCATGTTCGAGTTGTAGATTACATGTACATTTTTTAATATACATACGTATTAGCTCCATTGAATTCATAAATTATAATATTATTTTAATAAGTGATAAAAAATACTAACGTAACGATCAAGTTTACAACAGAATTATTTTATTTTTAAACTTCAAACAGTAAGGACCTAATGTATAATAGTAATCTATATGCAAACACACAGTCACATTTATATACATACACATCATAGATATTTTGATACGTATTTCCATTGCTTTTAATTGATGATATTATTATTTTCAAAATTAATAATATTATTTTATGCAGATACCTGAATAACATATTTTAATACTTTCCTTATTATTTAGACTATTTTTAAGTTTTGAAATTGGTATGTTTTATAATATAATTATAAAAATTACATATATCAATTTCACTTGGTACTTAAGTTCAAATATTTTATATAATGCTAGAATTGTAGACAAACCAATGCAGCTCACGAAAAAATTATTTGATTTAAAAATTTAAACTTTATTATTTAATTATGAGAAATAATTATAATCATGCTACTTTTATATAAATTAATAGGTTTTAAAAACTTTATTAGATGTCTTTAAATCTTGAAATTAATAAATTGAATTAACATTAAAATTATAAAAAAAATTTTCGTCAATTAATAATTCATTAATTTAAAAAATATGTTTCAGAGTTAATATATAATTTTTCATAGATTCCATTATATTTTTCAATATTTTTATACTTCTGCAACTAAAGCAAACAATATTGAAAAATATTAAAATTTCATAATTTAAGAATCGTAATTCTAAATTTTAGTTGTCTTAATTTTTGTATAAAGATATCTAGTAAAATTATTATTTAATAACGTATTATAGATTTCTACAACAGAAAGGATGTAAATTATAAAGAAAATGTTGCAATAATTAAAATATTTAATAAAATACTAATTAAATATGATTCAAAATAAAGAATTTCAAATCCATTCATTATCCAATATTTTTATTTGGTTGCAATTTATTACTCACTTTCCACGTAAACTTATCTTTTTTTATATAAAATATATTTCCCTACCTTCTTTAAATATGTATACATATTCAAATGTATAAATATGTATAGTACACGGTATATACAGTAGATTATAAATAATTAATATTTGTATTTAATATTTACATAATTTACTATATTTATATATAAACAATTTGTTTACAATGTTTATAATGAAAGTAGTTTATTTTCATATTACAATCTATTAATAATATATTGATAAACAATAATTATCTTTAACAAAAGTTAGTAAATGCTAATTTTCTTACTCGTAGTTCTCTCAGTGCTACATGAACATTATATACTGAAAGTATCATTTAACATAGTATGTTTTAACTTCATGACAATATTTATATCTTAGTAAAGAATAAATTTATCTATAATATCTACACATTTTAAAATATATTCATTAATAATACTTCTACCGTTATTGTTGTATTTTTTTACAAAATGACACAGTTTATAATTAAAACTAAGTAAATACGTTCAAAATCATTAATTACTTTAAAACATTAAAGAAAAAAAATTATTTATATATATAAATAGATAGATAGATAGACAGATAGACAAATAGACTAAATAGGTAGATAGATAGATAAATAGACTTATACCTCTAAATATAAATTTAGAGTTATTTTATATGTATGATTTATATTTTAATACTACTTAAAATAAATGGAAGATACTTTTAGAAATTTATTACATTTTATTGTTAAGACAGTTATAGTTACAGATACAATTGTAATATTTTTTATTTGCAAAAATGTTGAAGTTTGTTCATTAAGAATTTATTGAATGTAGCTTCTAATATAATATTGAATTTGCAATAAATTAAATTCGGTACTTAAAATCAAAACTATAATGTTGATAATAGTGTATCACGAAAATTTGTGATAAGAAGTATCGATGGTTATATGAATGAAGAAATGAGTAAGAATGCTAATAAAATAGGGTGTAAGTAAAAAAAAAAGCAAAGAAAAGCTTAAGTAGAAAAAGGGTGGGGAAGAGTGAGAGAGAGGGAGAGAAAAAGAGAGAGAGAGAAAGAGAAAAGAGAGATGGTCACTGGGTCAAATGAACGGCATACTCTCCTTTATCCCTCTTTCTCGCTCATTCCGTATGATTCGCATGCTTACTCGACGATAGTCGTTCCTTCCCACTCTTAGTCTTCCCCCCCCCCTCGTGACGTCGACTCACGATTCGCGTTCATTCTCCGAATGAACACATGGCCCAACATTTATACGTAAGTCAAGCATATGTGTAGAAATCAGGGAAACTTGCTTAATCCTGCCTCCTTATTTTTTTTCGGCTATCACTACGGTTGAGCCGAAGAGGCCACAGAATCAGCGTAGATTTGACGTGTTGGGACGGATATTGCTAGCACCACTTAAATTGACATTTACAAATATTTTCGAGGCTAATAATTTCTGTAGAAAATGAGTAGCTTTCTATATTGGTAAAGGATATTCATAAGGAAAATTTAAGATTTACTTTAAAAGATTACTTAATTCGTTTAGTGCGATCGATATGAGTTGCGCATAACAAATGCAAAAAAAATTGATAATTAAATATGCTTAATTTGAACGAGGTATTGGAAGCCATTTAGATCGTGAGCTGAGAATGCGACTATATTCAGTATAATTCAGTCTGTTAAGCATCAACTTCTTTCCGTTAGTGCAATAATTTTTTTCGTCACGTAATTTTTCAAAAGATATGCATTAAATAAAATTGTTATTTTAAAATTTTATTTTTAAATATTTTAATTTATAATAAAGTTTTTAAAAAATAAACAAAATAAAGAAAAGTGACCAATTATAATAAAGAATTTAAATAAAAGTGAAATTTAAAAATATCCAATCTTAATTAATGATATAGAATTAAAATTTGTTATATTTTCACTTTAAAAAGATTAAAATTCATGCAAAGGCAATTAGATATTTGTAATTTGTTGAACTAATTATTGTTGCAGTTATAATTTATATTTATAAGAATATATTTTCACAATATTTCATTTTTTTATATAAGTATGAATTAGTTGTATTTTTATGGTATATTTAAAAAAAAATCGAATTCTAAAGCAAAGTTTATGAACATAATATAGAAATTTAAGAATTCTGTGATTTATTCTAATTATTATTTTAATAATAGAAAAACTATTATTTTTTAAAAAATGCTTTTATTTAAATGCAATATTATTATTTAAATTAAAAAATGATTTTTTTATATTCTCTCTATATATACCTAGTCTTTAATCTAAAGAAAATTATAATACATTTTAAGTTGAACACAAATTTCAAATCAAGTTCTAGAAACTTTTCAAAGGAAAATATTATTCGGAGAATGTTGGTCGTTTATGTTAGATAAGCTGACCAGAGAATTTAATCAAATTAGAAAGAAGGATACATATATATATATATATATATATATATATATGAAGGTGTATTTCTCTGGCACAGTGCCACCGAGTTCAATTAAATTTACAGTACTTCGTATGGTGTGGATTTTGTATGTCAAATTCGATTTAGGAATTAAAAGGTCGTGTTTATTAAATGTGCCCAACGACTCGTAAATATGTTTAGACTGCTTTGGGTTAGTCTGTAAATCTCTCTAAAATGAACTCCTCATAGCTGGTTTGTTGCATCAGGTTTCGAAATAGAACCCGAATCGTCTCTTGAATAGCGAATGTTTCAATGTTAAAAGAATAAAAAAGCAAGATGGTTTTAATTAAGGATCGGAAAGCAAAGATCTTCCTCTTCTGGTGGCGTATCCTCTCTAGGAGAACCGACCTCTCTTTAAAGCGGAGCGGATATTCCTATTTCCGAGTTTGGCGCCAACTCACCTGCCGATGGCGCTCATGCCGCTGCTTTCCGGGCTTTGCACTCCGGCACCTCTTGTAACTGCTTGTCAGCTTCCTGCGCTCCGGCGGCACGCAATGGGCTGCCCTCGCTCCTGCCGACGGCCCGTGTCATCGGCCACCCGCACCGGCCGCACACCCCGACACCGCCAGCCACCGTGCGGTTTGCACTCGTACGCCCTCCCGCTCTTCGACCCTCGACCTTGTTCCCCTCTGGAGCTGGCCCACGATTGGACCCTCGACTGGGCCCGGGCTGCACTCGGAGCCGCACGTGCTGTGCGCGCGAGGAGGCGCCAGTCGCTCGCGGCACGCGTCGCGGATGTAGAGATGATGGCGCGCTGCTGCTCAGAATCGCGTCGGAGAGAGAGCGACGGTGGCGACTGACTGCGAGGCCGCGGGAGGCGGCTGCTCCGCGGAGATTCGGCGTCGCGCCGCCGTGGACCGGGAAGGGAGAACGCCGGTTGTCCTCCCTCCTTCTCCAGCGCCATGCGGTCCCTTCCGTCTCTGCCCGCCGCGCTCATGACGTTAGTGCTGTTCCGCCCTGAACCGTTTTACATCATTCTCTCTTTCTCTCGCGCTCGGCGCCGAAGTGTGCAGCCCCCACCAGACGCATACGCGCGCGCGCGTGCACCTTCCCCACCGGTGGCGGCGGCAACGAGGGCCTCTCCCAAGGTCCGTATGCGACCCGCCGCTGCAATATCTACGCCCCCTTGCCGCTATGAGGCTCCGCCCAGCGCGAAGTTCTCGTTCTCCGTCACCTTCCTTCTTCTTTTTATCGGCATACAGGAGTTGATACTCCCTAGTCGGGCTCTATCCTGAGTCTTTGTCTCCTTCCTCTTGCTGTATCTTAGCTCATTCAGCAAGAGAAACTTACTTCTCTCCGACGTCGCGTTTCCTTTCCGATTCTTTCTTTTCTGCACTTCTCCAGCTTATGCGACCATGGCTTTTGTACATCTTCTTCTTCTCTTTCTTCTGTTTATTATCAACTTATTTCCACTTATTCTTTTTTTGTCTTCATTCTGAGTTTCCAAATAGAAAAATATCTCTCCTTCTCCCTCTTGCTCTCTCTCTCTCTCTCTCTCTCTCTCTCTCTCTCTCTCTCTCTCTCTCTCTCTCTCTCTCTCTCTCTCTTTTTTTTTTCACTCTTCATTTTTTCTATATACTTTTTTCTTTTTTACTCTAAATTTTATATAGATCGTTTATTTGAAAGAGATCTAGTAAGAAGTAAAGAAGAGGCGGTGTAAAGTTTGGTTCAGGTACTTTGCTTTATATGCTACTTCGAAATACTTTAAAATTCGTAAATTGTTGAGTACTATTTTCATTTAATTTTTTTATATTTTTAATGTAATATTTTAATTTTTAATTCCAACTATTGTTTGAATGCATATTATAGATATTTAAATTTTAACAAAGTTTAATTAATTTTATTATTATAGATCATAAAATGACAGATAAAAACTTCAAAAGAGGTTATTAAATGTTTCTATTTCAAAATAATGCAGTACATATTCTATTCTATTTTAGTAGTTTTTATATTATAATTATATATTATATTGTAAATATTAATAAAAAAAGTTCACTATTCGTAAACTTTGAAAAGTTGCACCAAAAATTTTTTTTAATTTTTCTGAACACTGTTTTGTCGTATCCTTTGTTATTTTTTATGTGCTCTTAATACATTCAAAGAACAAGTATTTAATGAAAATTATAAATTATAGAAATAAATAAGTGCATTCTATGCTATATTATAATAATACAAAGAATTTATTTTAATCGATAAGTTTATTGATTACATTATATTAAAAAAAGATTTTGAATTATTAAACAAATTTTTGTAAAATACAATTTTTTATGCGTTCACGTTAAAAACTGTTATTCATACATTCAGGTTATTATAGTTTAGATGTTTATTTACTCAAGATTGTTTTACATATATTATTAAAAATTTCTTTTTTTAATTTTGTTGATTATTAATATAAAATATTCAGAACTTGCAATTTTATTTTTACTTTTTAATTATTTTCATTTTATTTTTATTTTTATGTAATCTGAATAATGATAGGTCTCTACTTTATATGAATATTAAGAATAACAATCATTTTGACTGTCAACAACCAATAGCTAATACTAATATCTAAACAATTTTTCGTAAAAAATTTTTTTAAAAAGTTTACTTGATTTTATTTAAAAGAAGATAAATTATTTTTATTACAAATATCAATATATTATTTGTGTATATAGATACATATGTATATACAGTTAGTACTTTCAATGATAGGATTTTTGACTGAAAATGCAATTTGATTGAAAGAATAACTTTAACATATAGTTTAATAAAAGGTAGTGTTTCTAGGGAGTGAAAGTACATTGAAATATATTATTATTTTCGGAAACTTTGTAAATGAATTAGAAAATATTAGAAATGATCTGCAAAAAATATTATGTACGATTGTATCAAAAATACAAGTCTGATGAATCGTAAGAATAATCAAGGATCGGATTGATGAAACGACTTATAATTGTTAGACTAGCATCTAGTTAGAAAAGAGCAATCTTCCCTATTTGCTTCATCTAATCTCATTGTCATAGTAAGGTAGATTACAGAGGCAATCATGCATGTAATAACTGCACAGGTAGTAAAGACCAGGGATCCGCGCACATTGTTTATTGTCTCCGACTTGCGCTGGCGTGTAGGCGGCAACCGTGCAACCACCCCTGCTGACGATCCAATGGTTGGGGCACCGTCGGGGGGAATGGGTGTCGAAGCGCCAGCCAATAGGGAGCCCCGTCAGACTACACCCGCGCGCAAATCACAATGCTCATTGTTGCGCGCTTTGTCGGTACGGCGGGTCGCCACCGCCCACACCCCTTTAGCCACGGCGTCGAGCCAACGGAAGAGAAATCGAGTGAAATCATGCGAGCGAGAGGAAGGAGGAACTATCGAGATCTGAGATGCAAAATCTAGTCTTCCCGTGACCTTGACATACATGATTGTATTTTATATTATCGTGCTATTCGATTGCAATGTAACTATGAATTTTATTTCTAGGCAATATCAATATTAAGCACGTGCATTAATTTTAACTTTCAACTCGTAAATCCGTAAACTCGAAAAAATTATACGGATAAATAAATATTGAAATAGTAATATTTTATATTTCTTTCTAATATTTATGTAAAATAATTAAATAATCATTTTTTATAATAGCGTATTATAATAGTAACAATATAGAAATTTAATTATAACCAGAGAATATTTGAATTAATAATAATTAATAATCAATATTTTATAACATATAAAAATATTCTTTCAATATATATTTGATTTAGTGATACTTTTTTCAAAGTTTATATAATAAAACTGTGTCTGTCATTTAATTGGATTATGTACAAGTTATGATTTACATATAAAATCGTACACAAGAAAATATAATTAAAAGATAAGAAAAGATGAATAGGAAAACAAAAATGTATGAAATCAAATTTCCTTTAACATAAAAATATATTTAAATATGTATTATATTTAATGAATAATAGTTATAAATTCAGTGCTTATTGTTATTTATTTGTGTAAGTTTTGTTTCAAAAAATTAACTTTATTATATTTAGATATCATAAATATTTTATACAAATTAAAAATATTTCAAAATAGTTAAATTTTATATTTTTAATCAAAATATTTTAATACTATTATACTATGAATGATTACATGTGAAAACATAACAATAATACCGATTAATAAAATTTTTTTAAATAGTAAGTTATAACTCTTTAAGTTCAGATTTTCAATTAAAACCTGTTATATTACTTGAATATTGATTTAACTAAATTTTATATTTTTATAGATATAAATGAACAAGATATGTCGAAATAAGCATAGATCTAAGCTTTTATATGTGCGCCATAATTGCTATTTAGCGAAAGTATAAGCAGCTTGTGCTCGAGATGTGATGACGATAATTATGACGACGAACTCCTAGTCTAAGCCGTCAATTCTAAACACATGGTTACAATGTTTCGTGTAAATGTGTGTAAAATTCGTAATAGATATTTTCAAATAATTTAAGTATTCAAGTGTATATACGTATTAGAGAGTATAAATATTGTAGTGTGATCTTCTGAGATTTATAATCACGCTTGTATATGATATATGAGGCTGTATATTAAAATAAAAATGTATATTAAAATTTGTTTATTACTGATAATAAAACGCAATTATAAATATGATTTATAAATATGACTGAAATATGAAAAAAGGAACTCAAGATTCTTGTATATAATAAATATCATTACTGGATTCTGTGTATGAAAATTAATTTAATTTTTAGTTGTAAAAATTGAAAACATTTTATTTCTATTATATTTAATTTAAATTAATTCATAATATTTAATAAGAAACATTATAAAATTACTTATAATAATAAAAAAGATGAAATATTTTAGATATTCAGAATATCTAAATTAATTTCATGAATAAATATTCAAGTATTTTTTCAGTATTATTAAATTTTTTCATTTAAGTAAAAATTTGATATTTATATATATATATATATATATATATATAAATTGTAAATTTTTTTAAAGAGAAACATTTTAAATAAGTTTATAATAAAATTAATAAATTTATAATATATTATTTGATATAGATGTATTTTGTATGTTGAACGGTTTATACGACTCCACTTATTTTATATTGATTAATGAAAATGTGATTCTGAAATAATCAGCATATGATAATAAATATTATAAATAATACCAAAATTTATATCAAACTTAATCTTATATCAAACTATAATATAACATGTTAATTTACTAGAGGAGTTAATTTAATAATTTCATTAATAATTTTCATAAATTTTTCTGAAATATTCAATATAGAATCTCGTAAAACTTCTTCAATTGATTTAAAACATTATATATCATAAAAAATTTTACCTACTATCGTATTAGATAAATTGTATGATATTGTAAATATTGAAATATTAATAGTAATATTATAGTTTTTCTACATTTAGATTAAGTACAGAATAAATATAAAACGAAAATAAATAAACTAAATCGAATTAAATATTTTAAAAATAATATACATAATATTTTATTTTACTATTAATTCGAACTTTAAAATTACAAATGCTTCTTGAAACATTGAATTCTTACTTATTTAGAAAAAAAGGATTTCTACAATTATTATTATTTTAATTGATTATAGTTGACGTATATTGCAAAATTATAAAATGTTATATAGTTTTTATCTTCGATATATTTTCAAGGCAATATTTTTATTTAATAAAATTGCATAATAATTGTAATATTTAATATTGAATTAACGTTAAAAAAAATTCTTTACATCACAATAATACACAAATAAATATTGAAATCTCTAATTATGGTGCGTTGAAATATTAAATAAAAATAAATAAAAAATAGTATCTTAAAGTTTTTAACAATTTCATGAATTAGAGTAATATGAAAATGACTTATTTATAGATATACAAGTCAACTATTTCTAAATATGTTTATGTAAATTGTTATTATAATATAGAAATTGATTGTTCTCTTGAAAGAGGTTTAGTAAAAATAAAATCAATAATGTATTGACTTACAAGCCATGTATGTGTGGCTTATAAGATAAGTCTAAATACCAGCGTAATGAATGTTATAAGTACCTTATAAATAATAATTCTTACTACTTCTTTCGTAATCTTTTAAATAATGGCATAGATAATTGAATATTTAATAAAAACAAGGTATGTAATATATTAATTAAAGTGCAACAATAAATACTACTTTAAAACATCAAATCAGAATACTAGTATAATTTTCATAACAGTAGTAATAGCAGTAATACATACATAGTACCTCTAAATGACAAGTTCTTTCAATAGCTTTCAGTTCGTTTTTCACAGTAGAAAGGTATTTGGTACTTCCTTCGTGAGCATCGTAAAAGCACGAATCTCGACAAGTCTCACGCCTTTACACGCACGCTCACACTGACCCTGTATAAATAATTCAGGCGCACGTACAGCTAAAGGCACGAAGTAGCAGCTGTCGCGCTGCCCAATGTCTTCTCTGGTATGCACATACATTGAGCAAACCTAAGTAAGATCCTACATGCATAAAAATTACACGATGACCGTCGTCGAAAAATATCTAGAGCGATAGATTCAACTTGTAACAAGAAACGAAATACTTCGCAGTGAAAGAGGGTTAAAAAGAGTGGAAAGTAAAGGGTGCATTTAGTGGTGTGAGAATAGCGTCGGAAGAGCGCATCTTTTTCATATCCTTGCCAATATATTCCTTTCTTGCTTCCACTCTCCCTCTCACTTTCACCCTATTTTTCGTTATCTTCTTTTTCTTCTCTCTCTGTCTATCTGTTTCACTGTCTTTCGTTAGTTTCGGAACGACTGCCGCCCACACTCTGAGCCCCTTACCAACAGTATCATGCCCTTTTTGCAGATTCGCGAGTGCGCACACCCATGCTTCGTCTTCGGTCATTTCTCGGTGAGTCTCCTGGCTTGCCTTCTAGCATCTCATTTTACTCTTCCGTGATGCTGCTCGTTTCCAATACGCCGCGAATACTCCTTTTATTCAGTGAGCTCAATTCCACGCATGCGTCAATGAATAGCTCTGTGTTATTGTACACGTGAAATTGACGACAAAATTACGAAATCATTCAATTAAATGAATTCGTAATTATTATTTGTATCAAAATAAGAAAAGAATTGTGATGCTTAAAAACAGTAATAAAAATATTTTTGTTGGCAATGTTGCCTACATCTCGACCGATGAACCTGCACCTCTCACTCGCAGTTGATGAACGTAGCTGCTTTTTTCCACATTTATTATAGGCCTAGATATATATTATAGGTCTTGCTTTTAAAGAATAGCAGAGTTCAAAAGAAAAAACGGCTAATGAAAATAAACATAGTCAATAATTCATTCGTTAAATAATAGTTCAAATATAGCGCATTTAAACAGATTTTGAAAATAAAATACTATAAATTTCGCTTTCCATTTGAAATAATAGATTTATTTTATTTTATTTATGCATTTATATTTTGATACTTAATCTAACTAAAAATTATGGTTTTTATTAATGGTAGGGTATTTACATATAAAGTAATTGCATATAATGTCATTATTATATACAGCAAATTTCGTTTTGTATGCTATTATATCATTTATTTTTCGAAATTCGTAATGTATACTTTCATATTGGAAAACTACATTTGTATTGAGTTTATACTTGAGAAATAAATCTTCTTCCAGTACGGAGAAATAGTAAGAAAATTAAAATATCTAACTGTATTATTACTACTTAAATAAATGAAAGATTGTAATTCAACTAATAGTTTATATTTGATATTTAATTATGATTAAGTACGTGTTTGATATAGTTTCATATCAGAAAAGAAATAAAAACCCTTACATCCTAAAATTTGAAGTTGGTCATCCACTTGGATGGAGTAAACCTATGACAAAATATTTTCAAACATAGACAGGGTAGTTAATTTTGCATTTTTGCATTGTAATGAATTTAAAATAACTAACGAGTATGGTACTATGAGACTACGAGTAATATTTCCTGAATCAGATGTGTTATGGAAAATAGTACCATGAAATGTCATATTAGATACATTTTTCCTTCTAGTTTATGTATATACATATATTATGTATGTATATATTATGTATAAATTTATTCATTTACGACGAATTATATAGAATAGTTTCTTTTAATTTAGCATGCAAATTTATGTCAAATTTCATGATATTTTATTGTAAAATTTAAGAAAATATATATAATATTCTTTGTGGTATCGTTAATAATGTCAGTATTATTGAGTATAATATTTAAATTTAATAAATACTATAAACCTATATTGGAATAGAAATTTAACATAATATTTATAAAATAGTTTTGTTGCTATTGGTTATCTGTTAAAATACTCTAATGTGCATCTCATAACGACATTATAATAGAAGAATAATATAAACTGTTCAAATTTTATCAAGAATAATAACAAAATTAGTAACATTTTATTGTTATTTTATTATAGTATTAACATCAAATTGTTAAAATTATTAATTATTAAAATTTGATCTATAAAAACCTGAAATTTATAATTTAATTATATTTATAGATTTAATTTTTATATAAAATAATATTTATAGATAGTTAGTGTTTTTTTTTCTAATTCAAATATTTCAGTTTTATCTTTTTTTCTATTAGATTTTCAAGTTATTTGATTTATATTTAAACTTGAATTCTATTTCAATTGCAATCGTAAACAATTAATCCATATATATATATATATATATATATATATATATATATTAAATGAATAGATTATTAAATTCTGTTAAATAAAAATTATAGTCATATATGTTTTAATTTATAAAACACTAGTTTGTCAAGTTTTATAATATAATTCATACAAATTTTTTATGTAAGAATATACTTCCATCGGCCTCTTATATTGTCAGACTGTCGAAGTTATTTTTTATTTCCTACCATTTTCTGGTTCTCTAACATAGACATCGATCTAATGCGTATTTACATTTGGATAGATAAATTATGGCTTTATGTAATTAAACTTCAAAGGTTCGTTTAAACCATTTTCTCGAATTTATTTTCCCTCTCGTTACTCGTACATGCACGCATGTCTACTGGTAAGAAGATGTGCAAAGTGCATTCATGGACTCATGAAAGATGCAATCGACGATAAAATCTCTTCGTTTATAAGAAAAGGGCTGTGGCTTCTTAGCTTCGTGAAAAACAGCAGATAGCAAGAAGCATAAAAAGGATAACGAGACGCCGTGGCGTGAATTATTACTATGCGTTATCCGGAGAGTCCACGCAAAATGTTAGTTGTTGGTGCTTTCGTAACTCAGTATCGACTCGCCGCTACCTGCCACTTACTCGACTAATAGCATGCTGCGGAAACTAATCAGCATATTATGAGCCTCCAATGGTATCATCAGCTCCCGCTTTTTTCCCACCTCTTCTCCCTCACGTTCTCTCTCTCTCTCTCTCTCTCTCTCTCTCTCTTTCTCTCTCTTCTGCGCTCGTTCTCTCTCTCTTTCTCTCTCTTCTGCGCTCGTTCTCTCTTTGTCGCCCTCATACTTATATCTATTCTTTTCGCTTGTATTCCTCATGTTGCTCGTGCCTTCAGCCTCTTTTTCTTCGTACAACGTTGACATACGAAGGCCACGCCAAGTCACGCACGAAGAGCGAAAGCCATTGGCTATAAGGAGAATCCAGAATCTACTAAAATTTCTTGGAATTGTAGAGAAGATCAATATTAATTGGTCGTTCATACTTGTTTCCACGGTTACAGATTACAAAATGGCTCTATTATTCCACGTTTTTAAATATATTTTGTATACTTATTGTATTTGTATACAGTTGACAATTATTTTTTTGTACAAGATTAAAGATGATAAAAGTATTTTATTTTTATTAGATTTATAATAATTTATCTTATATATATCTTATATAAATAATTATATAAATTATCTTAACAGTTTTGTTCTTCAAATTTTTAAGATAAAAAATCTGCATTGCAATGTCAAATTTAAATCGGTAAATATAATAATTTGTAATATGTATAAATAATTATTTAAAATATTGCATATATATTTTTATTATTAATATTAAATAAAAGAATGTTTTATATTTTATTTATGTATTACTTATATTGAATTTTGATGTTTAAATTGAAGTATTAAGAAAATTCAAATTATGATAAAAATATGTATTATTTAATTTATATATTCTTAATCGAACCAATATATTTAATGAATTTATAATAATTTTATTAAGAAATATTTTTCAAATTTCCATAAATATTATTAAGGCTGTAAATTTATAAATTTCAAAATTATTCATTAATATGTAAATGTCCATATTCTGTTAAGTAGAATTGCTGTATCGCAAAAGGCATTGATTACTCCTTCGACCCTCAGGCTATTGAAATGATGTTTAACTAGCTAATGAGTTGCCGTATTAGACTCCAAAAGCTAAACGCAGATGAAGTTGACGTTGTTTATAGATATAAAAATTTCATTTAGAATGTATTAAGCTAAATTTATTTACTTTATTGTTAAGAATGAAAAGTATTATTGTACAATTGTAGTTTTAGAATGAATGAAACTATAATATATACTTTATGATACACGAAGCTTTACCTCAGTATTGAGAAAAAATTGATTTATACACAGAAAAATGTTTGTTAAATAAATATTATAAAATTTTTTTTTTTGTAGTTTAATTTAGTCATATATGTCAATGTAAAATAAAATATTGCTTAAAATGAAAACGTATCGCTTGTTTAAAAGAAAAGTAATTATTATTAAAATGCAATTTTAATTATTATTCAAATAATTAATATTATTTTAGACAAATTATTTTTTGATACTTTTGTTCATATCGGAAAGTAAGGTAAATTTATAAATTTCACCGGAAAATGATACTACATTGAGCAGAAAATGTATGCGACATAAAATAAGAAGGAAGAAAAGTAGAAAGAAAATTATATGTACGAGAAGCTATGTGACATATGAAGTATTGCGAATCATGATCCATGTTACTTATAGAAAAACGCGAGCAAAAGGTCAAAGTGTGCACCATAGGTTAATTCGTATTTATACATAAGGATAATGACTAATTAAAAAATTAGTTTTCGATTTATTGAATAGAAATATAAGATACATTCATTATCTTTTTTCTGTGTTAATTATATCATGTTTTATCTTACTGTTGATCGTTATATTATTTTCAGCTGTTTTATTGTTTACATACAATAAACTCTTTACATTAGACTACAACAAATTTTTTAAAAAAATTAAAAATGTTAATTTTTCTTCAAATGTTTTTATTATGTATTTCTTGACGCAGCTTTATATTTATGATTAATGTACTTGCATAAAAGTAATGGTAATTCTAATTTATGTAATAATTATATTTTTAATAGAAATTTAAATACTTATTTTGCATTTGTAAATAGCTTTCGAAGATACGAAAAATTCTAAATTTTTAATTCAAATTCTAAAGATTTACAACACGATTAAATATTTTATATTTTAAATAGCTCCAACCATATTTATATATTAATATGATGAAAATTTAAATATTTTCTTATTTTTAAATAAATATCATATGAAATTAATTTTTAATTTTGCCTACTGCTTTCAATTTTGAAATTGGCTTACATTAATGATTGTATATTATATATATATTTATGTTCTCTCACAGTGTGATATCTTCTTTCATATTTTCATCAATCCCATTGAACTAGGAAGGCATAAAATAAGTTTTACGAGTACGCGATCAGTATATTAACAATTTTATTCGTTTTTGCACAATGTATATATATACAATACACAAATACACATAATGTGTCAGCTAATTATTCACATAGTTGTTAATTGTATATCTCAATAATCCACTATAATGTATTTAAATTTTTCAAAATTATAAATTGTAAAGAAGCATAAATGAAAAAAAAAATAGAAATAAATAATCTACATTTTATATTTATATGAACATACAAATACTAATAGCTGCATTTGTTATTTGACTGGGTATGGTGGGGGTGCGTGAATGACCGTACTAAGAAAATAAAGGAATGTAATTATGTATATTAATTACTTGATATTATGTCACGAGCACTATTTTTTTATATAAATATAAATACTAGATATAAAATAGTACATTTAAGAATAAGATTATCTAACAGTAAATTAGGAATATTTATTAATAAATTGTTACGAGTACAATAAATTATTTATTAGTAACTTTTATAAATCGAAGTATTTAATAATATTTTATTAAAATAAGTAATTCTCTTAAATTCTTGAGATAAGTATATTTTGTGTTTTATATGCAGTTGTAGGGTATTCGTCGTTGATGCATTGAAGCTGAAATATATTAACGCACGAAATTCGTGATTAGAGTGAAAAAAGAATACAGAGGAAGTAGAAAAGAGAGAGAAAGATAATGCAGAGTCGTGCAATGAGATTCGTTTTCGTCGTGTCGACATCCGCAATACCGCGAACATAGTCGCGCACACTTTACCCATACAAACGTAACTTGCTCTGCAGAGCATATTCGCAGGAAAACGTCATTCTATTCCTGTCCAGTGCGGAGGCAGGCAACAGAGAAGAACAATGAGCCTCTTTTCATCTGTTTTGCCGCCTTGGAACTTCACGCGTGTGTGTGTAGTAAGCGTTTAGTGTCTGCATGGGTTAAGAACGAGAAAACGAGGGAGAAAGGGTCTATCGCAAGAACGATAGAGAAAGACAGGGAAAGAGCATGAGAGAATGAGTGAGCATCGCGTTTAGTAATGAGAGTTTATAATATAGGCAGAAGTGGAAGAGAGAAGAAAATAACAGGTAGTGGGACGAGAGTGCGAAAAAGCAGGAGATTTATGTTACGCTACAGGGTATAAGCTGTTTCGGGTGTAGGTATCTTTTGCTCCCATTTCTCGATAGTGATGATGTGCGAGAAAGGCAGAAATATTATTGAGCTTCGAGAGAAGTAAAAGAGTGAACATAAAAGAGACAGCAGGGTGAGATGGACGTCCAACAATTTACGTAAGAGATCGAATAGAAGAAAAGAGTAATGAATAGCTAGATAAACAGATAGATAGAAAGAACGAAAGTATAATGGATAAACAGATGTATAGATAGATACATACATATGGAAAGAGAGAGAAAGTGAATCAAAGTATAGTTTGTGAATGAATATTCGTTTGCAAGCGCATTTCCGGCGACGTCTTTGTTTTTTTTTTGCTTCTTTTTTTCTTTTTCCCTCCGAAAGATATAGTTGAACTCACAGAACGCTTGTCTCGCGTCATTCTCTTCTTTGCTCTTTATGAATGAATCGTCAGTGAAAATACGAGTATGCGAGAGCAATAGCGCTTTTGCACATAAGAGTGATTGGGATAGTTTTATCATAAAAAGATGAACTTCTACGTTGTACTGAGACGAATTTAGATGCGCATATTTATTTGAATTTTTTATTTTTTCTGTTTCACTTACCCCTTCTTTCTTTTCAGGTTTGCTTACAAAAAAAATCCCAATAATTGAGTGAACATTTAAATATGCATGGCTTAAAAGAATCGGATTGTTATTCTGAGGAATAAGTCGCTTATCATATGATTAATTTTTATTTTTTCCTTTTCAAATTTATTTGACGAATGGACATTTTATTTACGACTTTCTGAAGTATTAGATTATATATCAATATAATTTGTGTATTTTTAAGCTTTATTTTATGAATGTTATGTCTTTACTTATGGTCAGCTGAATTATTAAAATAATTATAAAATTAACTCGAACCTTACACTATTTAATCATTTTTTAAAGTAAATTAATTTTTTTATTTTACTTTAATTTAATGTAATTATTAATATAGTAAAAAATTTATCTTAATAGGCATTTTCTTGAAAGACAAAGTATTAAACAATTTTAAATAATAATTAGAAACTTCTTTAAGATTTAAATAAGCATAAAGTGTTGAATAATTATATAATGTAGTTAATAAAAATAATTAGTAAAATAATCAATTAATAATATATAAAATAGTCTACAAGTCAAATATATTATAGTTTAGAAATATCCTTGAAATACAAATGATAAAAAATTTACAACATATAGTATATTCACTACCATTATATGTACTTTGAGGTTTCAAATGAGAAATTACACCGGAAACGATCTTATTGCATTTACAAAGCAACGAGGTTCTGTAGCTTATATTTATGAGAACTCTACATTTTCAGTGCCAAAATCTTGGTCGATTATAAATAGTTGTCTTTGTCGAATCCTTTTTATTCCTTCTATGAGCGTGTATATATGACCGTTTCGTTTTGCATACCTCTCTTTCGACATGCTGTTGTGAAACTTGTCTAACACTTCGATTTTAGATTATTTGACCCAGTAAAAAGCATTTTAAAATGGCGAAAATGAAAAATATCTGCTTCAACAGATACTTTACTAAAAAATGTTCCGTCATGTAAGTTGAACGAAGCTTTTCTACTATTGAATTGCGTTTAAGATAAATTTTGCATTAAGAGTTATACATTTTTTATACAATCTTTAAGTAAGAGTCTTTATCTTCATTATTAGGATCCAATAGGCTAATGTAAAAATCATTTGTAAATTCTTTTAAAATCGTTAAAAATTATCAATAATGTTCAAGTGATTTTTTAAAAAGAATAAAAATTAAATAATTTACTTACATTTTAAGTAATATTTTAACCTACGCTAGTTGTTATTTATTGAACGCCTGCTGACTAATGTTATCCGCTCCTTTAGTATTCTTGGATGAGTCGGCTACATGAAAAAAGCTGCGGCGACGCCGAGGCATAGCACGGGGTAGCCTGGAGTGCGTTAAGCGCTTACAGCAAAACAAAATTCGCGGTTCGGTCCTACGAAGAACAGCGATCGAACTTAAAATTATATCCAGACATATATACGATTACACATGCAAAACTGGAAGGTGATCATTGACATTAAGAATAGTTGTAGAATGGTGTATTTATTTTATACTATCATACCGAAGGGCTCATCTTAATTCGACTACATTCCATGAGCCTTACAAATATATTGCGGATTCTTTGAAACATACTTTTTCTTTCCAAGATTTAGTAATCTTTGCATGTGAGCAGTTCAAATCCTTCAAGCAATCTGAGAAAATCATTGGATATTCCGTACTTTTGTTTTTCTTCGCTTTCTTTTTTTTTTGATGAATCCATTTGGTGAATTCATGTAAATTGAAAAATAAGTAATTTAAGTTTCCAGAGATTATTTTTACTGACACCATAATTCTAGAAATAATGAATATTAACATAAATCTTGTTAAAACATTATCTATAACAGAATCCATTTGGTGAATTAATGTAAATAAAAAATAAATAATTTAAGTTTTCAGCGATTATTTTTACTGACACCATAATTCTAAAAATAATGAATTTAACATAAATCTTGTTAAAACATTATCTATTTAGCTAAAGATTATGTAAAAAATCTATTAACATCAATTGGAAAAAACTTTAAGTAAATAAATATTAAGATAATCCAAATAATTTACTTTGCAAAAAAAATTATTATAATTATATACATTATATAAAAATTAAAATGCCTTGTCGTAAATGCAATGAAACTTAGTGTTTAGTAAATTGTATAGTAAATTTAGTATATAGTGTAATATAAAAACAGTACACAGCAAATATATGAAGATATTTTTTTATTCACAATTATGTTATTTAAGTAATTACTATAGTAGAATATAAAAGAATATTAAAAGTCATGTGTATATTCAGGTTTATCATGTAAAACGTTATTAGAAATCTAAAAATGTTATAATAAATTAATCATTTGTTATCAACTAATGCTTAATATTAAGGATGAAATTAAAATAATTAATAAAATATTTATATTTGTATAATGAATTAAAAGTGTAAATATAAGTTTCACTTAATGTATTATTAATTAAAATTTGTTAACTAATTACATTAGATATCTTAAGTTCGTATATTACTTAAATGAAAATTTATAATATATGGTTTATATTTTGTAAAATATAATAGTATAAAATTGTCTAATTACATAGAATTACTAATGATTATATAGTTAATTACGATTAAATGACATTTACATTATTGCTGAAATATCTTAATTTATTGTATTTCTTTATAAATGTACATATTTGTATATATGCTGCGGGCAGTTATACATTTATGACTAGAGTACAAATTTAAATATCTATTACATTTTGTTAGTATATTGAATAAAAAATAAAGTGCTTTATTTATAAAGCTAATCAGTAAACAAGAATTTTACAGAATATAAATATTTTTTAAAAAAAACTTTCATTAATTTCAGTTGAAATGTGTTTTTTAAATATTTCTTAAAAAATTGGATTAAAAAATAAAGATTTGCTTGTATAAATAACAAATGTGGTACCATTTATAATAACAATATAAACATATTTTTAATTTTAAGTATATTTCTACTACAAAATTTAAGATGTTAAAGAAAGTAACAAAAAATAACAATTTTAATTAAAAAATAAATTTTATAATAAATATTTATAAAAAAAAATAAATTAATTATTCGATTTTATACTTGCAAACACGTGTGTCAAATTTCGCAACGATCATTTCATGATCAACATAGTTCTCGTTGAATGAGAAGAATGTTCATGTAGATTGTTACAATGAGCCAATGTGAGGTTTTATTATGTACACGAATGGAAAATAAAAACTTGCATGTGTATGATATCTGTGGTAGGTGGCGGTATCGAGGCACGCATTCAAGAACAATTAAAATCTAGGTCCTGCTAATGCATATGTTTACGCCCGTCATAATGGCTGTCTACGGTGTTTCATTCGACTTGTGTGATACAAAATTTTGAAAAAACCTCCATGTATATAAGGAACGTGAGAAAGAGAGAGATAAATATAAATAATTACAGTATGAGTTACCCGCGCTTGTCGGTGAATAAAATAATGAAGATGCAGTCAATCCTATTTATCTATTTATATTATATATCTCTGTTATTTATTATTACTATTTTACAATATGAGAACTGGTCTTATAATTATTATACTATTTTACTATCACAGCAAATAAGACATTTGTTAATGTCTCGTGTCTGAATTTTGCTGTGTTTTTCCAGCGATCAGTCCCGCTCAAATTTGTTTTGCGATTGCATTTATTACATTCTATAATTAAATGTACTATTCAGTTTATGCTTTTTGAACCACACATTATCGTATAGGTATAATTTTATATTATACATGCAGTAATGCAATGTTAATTTCTCATTCATTGATTTAATTAATCAACTATACCATTTATATGCGTTTGAAATTCAAGTTTTTTAATTTATTATATTTTAAAATTCGTAAGCCAATTTTAGCTTTGATCAATTATAAAAAAAAAAGTATGCAGAACATATTGGGGATCATGAATCAAAATTTCCTCTAAATGCATGGCATTTATAGTTTCTTCTATTGGTTCGCATCTATTTATTCTAAATTAATAGGTAAATATTAATATTAAGCCAAATATAAGAACTATTTTATTGGAAAATAAAAGACATATTCCAATATGAATGAATAATAAGAATAAATTTTTCTTATAGATTGTAAGGCTTAATTATAAAAAAAAAAACTTTTTTAAATGATAATAATTTTAACAGAAATGTTTATTTTTATACTGATAATGAAAGTGTATATAAAAATTTCAACGAATATAATTATATAATTAAAGTAAATGAATAAGTAAAATAATTTATTTCTATTTTATTTAAATGCCTATTTTATTTCTACAAAGTAACAAAATTATTATATGTATATTGTTTTTTCAAATGCATATACTAATTGTCGTTATTTAACATTTGTTTAGTATTTATTATATAAGAAGAGTAATGAATATAGTTTGTTGCACAAGTAAATATTATTATTGTATATAATCTGCAAATAATACAAATAATTACGTATAAGTTGATTTTATGTATTTTGCTTTCAACCTTGTTTTACTATAATATTATTATAAAATTATAATTCATTAAAATGGAAATTATATATTTTCTAATAAATCAATTATATAATAAAGGGAACTATTATCCATGTTTTTTATAATTAATATGAGAATAATTATCAAAAAATGCGTATAATATTTATTACATTATGTTACAGATAATACATTTTATATATTAACATTTATATATCGACATGTACGAATAAAATATGTATATAGACCATTTGATATGAAAATTCTTTGTACAATTTTAATCTAATTTAAAATAATATAATTTTAATTTTGTGAGTATATTTTTTATTAAAAAGTGTCTATGGGAATTTCATTTATGAATTTGTTTTGTTAATTTATTATTCTAAAATTGAAATAACAATAATTCTTTACACTAGATGAATTTTACAGACAGAAATGACAATTTACAAGTCGATGATATTACTAAAAGATACGTCTTAAAATATATTTTCAATTTGGTTCAATTTGATAGCTGGTTTATTTGTAGCGTTCATTTGTGTCTATATACGTTAAACCGATATTATGTCATAATTATTTAATAAGTTTATTAGCCTGCAATTTTGTAGGGAAGTCCCTTCTGAAAATATTTTTAAATATGAGTGCGGAGTCTGTTAGCTTAATTGCTAATGAGTTATGAATAATATTTTTATTGTAAAATAAATACCCATTCGTAACTTAGCTTACGCAGGTAAGTAATCGAGCTTTTTCCACCGAACTTAAATAAAAATAAACTCTTATCAATGATTCGGATGGGAATGGTAGGAACTGCAACCTCTCGAGAAGGTTCGAGCGCGCTGCAATGGGCTAAGGCGTAATTAAAGTGCCGTGCGGAGCTCGTGTTCACAGTGGCATCTCTGTTTGAGGGTGCTCGGGCTTATGAATGGACAGTTCGTGGAGACAGCAACTACGCGCCCGATGACTCAGAGAGCAGAGCTACGTAGGCCTGGATGTCCAAGAACGGTCGAGGACGCGGCTCTGTGATTTTGAGTGCGAGAGCTCGCGAGCGCCGGACCGTCTATTATTATTTCCCGTGTTGCGGTGCGGCTTGCCATACGCTTACACGCGCGCCCGTCAACCCATACGTCGTATAGAGGAACAATAAGCAGTTTGTACTCGAGGGCGCATTGTATGTCGCACAGGCACAGGCACAGGCGTTCGTTGTGCTCATCTCACTTCGAGTTCTCGTCGCAGCTAAGCCTTGCTGTTGAGCTACATTCGTTGCCCTCAAACAAGAGCGAACGCCTCCATTGCACACAAAAATCTCTACTCGAAGAATGCGTGTAAGAATAAGAATATATTCTTGCGCACGCGCCGATGTTTCCTTGGTTTTTTACTCGTTGTGGAGGTTCGTGGTGTGAATTGCGCGCTTCCGGTGCGGCATAAGAAGAGCTTTTATTTTGATTTTTATTTCTCGATGCTTCGGTCTTCTGCAAAGTCGAATGCTCAAAATTGTCTTATCTTTTTGCTTGAAAGCAGCTGATTTTTTAATTGTATTTTTGCTCTCTGTGCTATTCTCTAAGTAATGATTTTTAAATGTACTTTTGATTCACATTAGAATCTCGTAAAAAGCCTGCGATAGTTAATCTGTAAAATTGTTAATCGTTAGTGCCTTCAAATGGATAGAATTTTTACTTTTATACTTAATAGACTGATATAAATTACATAAAAACTATTTATTATTTCAATTTAGTAATATATACTAGAGTGCTGTTATAAAAAATACAAAAACTATAAATAGGGATTACCGATAAATTTATCACTATTAATAATCGACAATAAGTAATACTTATTATAGTCATACTAATTATTATCCATAGTATATACTCACTTATTTAATTTTTTAAATGTAAGAAAATTTTTTTATAATAATAGTATCATGGAAGATTATAAAATATCTTATTTTGCGTGAATGAATTTGCCAATTCGCGTCAACCGTTCATTCATGCTTTCTCAAGAGTACATTCGGGTCAATTTCTATTTTTAAAATATGTTTTGAAATATTTGACTAAATTATGCAATCGAATAATTTATCCCACGATAATCTCCCACATCAATGTGAGTTAGAATTTTATTTACGTTAATTATTTTATTCATAAAAATATTTTTTTCAGTGTAAACGGTTGTAAAATAACCAAAAATTTCAATTATTTTATTAAAATTGAATTGTTGGAATTTATTAAAGAATATAAATTTTATATAGTTTATTATTTATTATAAGGAGTATATATTGATTTTATATGATTAATAAATGTCAAGAATTACATTAAAAAGTATAATTGGTTTTTTGTTTATATAACACTGCATTCGTTGTGTCAGTTTGTAACTAATTAATTGAAGACAAGTAAGAAAGAGATATAACAAGAAATGCGTATCAAGTTAAAGTGAAAAATAAATGAAGAAGGTTACTTTCTAAATTGAAAAGTAAATGATTCAAATCACACGACTAAACGAGTTAATCTTCCGAAGAAGTACAATAAACTGCGAGATATTAAATGGAAAGTCGTGCGTTCGTTTACCATAATAATACCCTCCAGCTCGGGTACAGATCTTAGGAGCACCCGAAGTTAACCGAATATATAGAACGCTATAAATAGCAGAATCCCTCCCTCCGTATCTAGCATTTCCCCTCTCACCGTCTCTCTTTCATTCGTTTGCCTTAACGTACGCTTGCAATTTTCTATCCTCTGTTTTCTTCTGTTTCTCACTGGGTCCCCTTATTCGTTGTCTTTTTCTCTCTTGTACCCTTTCATTTTCTTTATTCCTTCTTGTTCTTTCCTCGGCACACAGAAGCGGCCCTGATCATCATCTTTGTATATATAATATAAGAACACCCACAATTCTGCAATAGTTATTTTAAAAAGTTAACTCGTGCTTATTTTGTTTTCTTACTTTCTTTTGGTATTTCAAATGACTGTATTAAAATGTTATTATATTTAATTTAAGTCATGGAAATCTTTACTATTGTTACAAACTTTCAATATTTTCTGTTAAAAATAAAAAATTAATCTTTTCAAATGAAAATCTGATTTTTATACATGATTTTTTTATAATTGTAAAGAAGATATTTTTATAATTTCCATTATCTTCATTTCATTTTAAATTATCCAATATTTTTTACGTTTGAGGCTTAAAGCGGAAATAAATTCGTAAATAATTTAAAGACTTATTTAAATAAATTTATAAATAATTAAAAATAAAAATAGATATAAATAAAAAAAATAGAATTTAATTATGATTACATAATACTTATATCTTAGTATTAAATTGCATCAAATTTTTAATTTACAATTTGAGAAATTCTTATGGACACTGACCTTGAACTCAGTGGACGCATCTAAATTTATTAATATATTTATGTTCGAGTCAACTAGGCCGGAAGTTGTCCGATAGTGTTGGGGCTATCGTCCTGTAATTTTACCTTGAGGCTTTAGTTCATTTTTTAACTTCGCGCAGCGTTAAATGCAATACTGCAGTAGTAGTAAGCGTATCGTCGTCATTTCGCAATACTCCACTATGTAATGCTTAAGCACATATTTTTATTTACAATTTTCAACTTAATAATGCGATTAACATGTATTTACTTGATTTATTTTTCTTATTTTAATAAAATTAAAAATTAAAAACAATATTAAAATTATATAAGTTTCGTATTGTTAAAGAAATTTCATAAAGTAAACATGTTTTTAACCGTCATTATTTTTTGTTGTTATTTATTGTTTAATTTATTGTTAACTACTGTATAATATATATATATATATAATATGTAATAAGATGTATAATAATAAGATTTTTTTTATTTTTATGTTAAATATAAAAACTATTTATGAAATAAAATATTATAATTAATTGTAAAAAAATATAAAATATTTTTTTTAAAAATAGATTTTAACGAAAAATGATATTTATGTATTTTATAATATATTTTTTATTATATATTTATAAATAGCAATTAAATATGTAAAATCTAAATTTTAATCTAAATTATAAAAGTTAAAATAAAAATATATGTATATATTTATCCGTGTATTATAATAAAAGTACTTGATAAATAGATCAGTTATTATTTTTTTGATAATATTAATAATGAATAAAATATTAAAATAATTTAAATAATTTATAGTATTTAAAATTAATTTATAATACGAAAAAGGTAATGTATTATTAAATACAGTATCAAGATAAAATAAATATATAAATTGATAAAAATGTTTAATTTCAAATTTTTTGTCTATAACTAAAATTTAAATTCAGTTCTAAAAATAATTTTTATGCACATATTAAAAATATTAGCTTAGCATTTCCAGGTAATATATTTTTATATCAAGTTTAGCACTTTCAAATATTCTTATTGCATGCACTATTATTATATAATTAAAAGTAATATTTTTTAATAAATTTCTTATATGAAAAAATTAAATTATTTGTCAAGAAAGAATTATTGATTTTTGGAACGTTGTGATTACTGATTTTTATATAGTTACTTAATTGTATTAAAATGAATCTGTAAATGTCTTTTTTTTAATATTTATTCTTTTTCATAATATATATTTACAAATTTTATGATTTATGATGAATTGTTTTTCTTCAAAAAGTTGGTGTTTTTTATTTTCTGTGGTAAAAGCCCTATACGTCTAATATATCCTATACAGCAATTACATCCTAGAAAAATTTCACGTAACCTGGGATGCATAGATCGATTCATTCAAAAAGGAGTTTCAATCTCCAATTACACTCAAATAACGTGAGGCTTGCCCTTCTTTCTCTGTCAGGTATTTTGCCCCCTCTCTTTTAAAATATTTCAAAGAAAGTGAATTCTAGATTGAGGATCTGTAAGAGGAGGGGAAGATTATTTCGTTGAGTTGGCAAATCCATTGCCGCGTGTCGATTCAAAGTCGCTGCGTCTAAGGGTGGCGCCACTGCCAGCACTGGTAGCGGTGACAGGAGCTGGCGCTCGCAATGATTAATGGCTTAGCGCATTAACGGGGTATTGACAAACACGTTTCCTATCGTGGGTCTCTGCACTGCTCGCCGACATTTCTTCTACGTTCTGCGACACTCCACCTCTCTCTTTTTCTCGCCCTTACAAACATTTTGTCGCAGAAAGTTTGCTGATCCCTATATAAGATATTGGATAGCTATAAAAGATATAAAAAAAAAACGAGTTAACTGTCGGCTGAACTCATTTTTAAGACTGTCATGATCAGATTGTAAAGTGTTCATATGAATATCGTTGCTTCTGGTTAAGAATTCGAACAGAGTTGGAAATTTAATTCACAGTTTGAGCAAAGAACCGTAAATTCCATATAAATGAAAATATATATGAAAGTTTTTTTAATTTGTCCTTAACTCGAGATATTGTGTATAATGATGAATATCTTTATATCTTCATCAATTTAACAAATAAAAAAACATTTTTATTCTGTTTGATAGTTGTTTTATTTTAAAAATTTTCATGAAAATTATCAAAATATTTATGAATAATAAAATAAATACATCATATTTTTATAAACTGTAATTTAATATAAAGAATGTAATTCAATTTAAGTGTATTCGATACATTTAATTAATTACTCTATATAATATTGATACATATTACACATTTTGTAAACAATCAATTAATGACTAACTACAATTTATGCAAACATATATTTTAGAGTATTTATATTTTTAAGGCATAATTATGATTATTTAAAAAATAATTATGCAGATAGAGAAATAAGATTAACGACAAATTCAATTTTTCTTAAAATGTTATTAATAACATATTATTAAGTTGATCTCAATAATATTATACATTTAATAATATATTTTATAATACTATATATTTATTGATAAATCAGTTTAATTAGCAGTAGATGAGCTAAAATTAAGTATGACCTAACATGATCAATACTAGCTATGTTATTTTTAATTTTCCTATCAGTCTGAGATTTTAGATTAAATTTATACTTTCATGTCTTACAAAATTATTCACACTTAAGATTAGGGTTCATTTTATATTTCATATACAGAAATTATCTATTTTTCAACTGTCCATTTATTAAATATGAAGAGACAAAATTAGATGAGTATCAGAATTAAATTAACTTCAGATTATTTAGCAATGTGTATATAAATATAAATAATAACTATAAAACTTGTGAGATATATAAAAATATTTGGATTATCTAATGAGTAAATATAAATAATCTCTTTCTTTATTTGGATGGCTTTCAGCTGATAGCAATGTCATTATGTTGATGAAAAAATTAATCAACACAATAATAAATATGGACATATATCAATGCATATTAGCGCACCTACATTATTCTTGAAAATTAATTTGTACATGTTGAATTTTGACAGAATATAAGAATTCTATCTCTGTATTGCATAGGTAAACTTTACTGAAGTAAATTATTATACTTTATCTTTAATTCATATGTTCTATATGTAATTTTATTAAATATTAAAATGGATATTAATAGAAAATTCGATTACTTTTCGGTAAATTTCAATTCGTATAAGAACATACGAATATGTTTAACTTATATTATTGAAAGATATAAATGATGGAGAAATAAATGCAGTAAATAAATAAATGTTATACATTGATATCTCTAAAATTGCTAGATTTTGATATGTATCACAGAACAAGTAATTTGTTATACTTACACATTTTTTATATGTAAATAATATGAATGCTATAATACGTATTATACTACACATATCGTCCATTTTTTAAATGAATTGTGCTGGTTTCTTATTCACTATTTATAGCACACGATATATAGCTTGTATTGAACATTAAAGGCAAATTTCAAAGAGATGGTTGTTTTATGTATTAAAAATGCAGATGACGTATTGAATAAATAGTCAATGATCTGGTAGCCTATTTTATTCTAAATGCTTTATAAATTGTATTCTATATATATGATGAGTTAGATAAATTAAAAATAAATATTGTTTATCAAAAGGTTTATTTTTGAGTTTGAATAGTAATTGGTAAGTCTCACTATATATTCATTTTCAATTTAAATCATATAAACAATTATTACAATAATAGTTTTTATTGTAATAAATAATAAAATGTGTCCACTTTTTTATTTATCAATTTTTTAAAAGATTTATTTTTATTTTTATGAAAATAGTAAAATGGGTAAATAATACATTTACAGATGTAAAATTGTTATAAAAAAAATAATTAACATAAAATTTAATAATAGTAGAAATGTCATAATATTCATACTTTATCTATCTTTATCTTTAACTATCATACTTTATCTTTAACTATCAATTTTATAATAAAGTATTTAAATATATTTTAGTAAAAATAATAAATATATAATAAGAAAGAAAATATAATATGAAAGAAAGTTCGTTTAGAAAAAGTGATATGGATAAATAAATTAATAAAATAAATGATTATATAATTTCAATTTTATATATAAATATATATATGTACGTTTAAAAGTACGTATATAGTTTTTTCAGTAAAAATATTTAAATATTTAAAAATTTTCAGCAAAATAAAAAATAATTTGGTGTTATGTCGGATCCAAAAGTTTATTACTATTAGCACTATTAGTATATCATTATTTAATTTCCTTTTTAAATTGTTAAATTAAATGAATAATTAATTTTTATATATTACTTTTATATATTATTTAAGATTTTGAAAGATATAATTAAAGAAATATACAAAAATATGAATTTCATGAAGTGATTTATGAATATGAATTATAATAAAGTGTTTCATACATATTTAGCTTTTTTCTATGTTATGAATATTACTTATATAAAATTTCAAATTAATTTAATTTAAACGCTTTTAATTTTAGTGTCATCTACAATCACATCAGAAACATTAATTTTTAACAATTTATAACAGAAGACAATTGAAAATGAAACATTTTCTAATTGTTGGTTATTCCAATTTAGGACTGTATAACAGATTTTTTTTGTCCTATGTCTGTAAATCCTGTACTTTTTTGAACTTTTATTTATATTTTATCTATTCAGTAATGAAATAAAATTTTCAATTACTATATAAATGATAAAAAGAAGAAAAATTCAATTAGGAGTCAAATGTTAAGAGAACAAAATAAAATCAAGAAAGAATAATGGATAAATAGAGCGATACGTATATTCTCGTCTTTATTTTACTAAATATATATATATAATAAAGTGTGTGCGTGTAAAAGAGAGAGAGTGAGAGAATATGTCTCAACTCGTTTGGACTATTCACGTTTCTCATGAAAAGGCAGCTTCGCCGAATAGACATTGAAAGGAGTAGGGAATTATTATGATTATTATTATTAACCTTTCTATAGGAATGATTTTCCATTTTCCTTCATTCGCAGTGCAAGCACTGCTCGAGTCTGTCTTCTCTGACTTTTGGTGGCTGGGTAAAATGCAAGGTCTACTCATCCCTTTCGATCATTATGTGCTTTTGCTTTCTTGTCAAATGTCACGTTTTATCAGAGTATGAAAAACGAAATGTTCACTTTCAATTCAAGGCTTTGTTTCCTTGAAATTTGGAAGATTTTTGCAAGTAGGATTAAAATATTTTATTTTTTTTAGAAATTAACAAAATTATGCTTCATTATTTTACTCATATATAGTGAAATTTTAGAGTAGATTTTTAGTTAGCTTTAAGTGAAGCATTAAAATTTCTGTAAGGAGAAATAAAGTTTACACTATGTTAAAATCTGAATATGTTTCAGATATTTAGGATAGTACTAACTTTGAAAATATTATAAATAGTATTTATTTTTATGATATTCAGTAGGAAAAATTTAAAAACTAAATGATATTTATTTCTTTATATAATAAATTAAATGTTTTTGTATACAAATGCAAAGATAATATTGAAATTTCATTTAATTGTTAACAGTGTGCATACATTTTTTGTATACTCATTACACTAATCATTAAAGATTATTTTTAAATAAATATATTAAAATGTAATAAAGGTTTTTCTACAAAAACATTTGATGTAGTAGTTAATAATAACTTCACTCTAGTTTTTGAATTTATAGATAAAAATGAGAAATAAATAACGTATATTATTTATAATAAAAGTAAATTATAAATTTAAATAAGGTGCGTAATAATGAGAATAATTAAATATACAATGTAATAGGTAAATATGTACAACTATATAATAGATTTTCATACTTAAAACTATAATGAATTTTAATATAATCGCATATAAAATATGTATATTCATTTTTAATAAAATTTTTATAGTATACTATAACCACTTTTATATTCCATATAAAACAAATGATTTTTTAATTGCTTCGGTTTAATTTCTTATTATATAAAGGTTATAAAATAATATGTATATAATTTCATTGTTATATTTTCGAAATCTTGTTAATTATACTCTGTTCGAGATTCAGTTAACAAATCTCTTACGATTGTATTTGTAATAACGATCATTTCCTTCTCAGATGCTCGCGTCTTTCTGAGAAACATTCAAGGTTTTGATAAAATCTCTTGTAAATATACTTAGAATCACGACATTTCTTTCTCAGAATACTCGCACTTTTAACAAAGGGCTGAGCTTTAGCTAACACCTTTTCTACACCTTTAATATATCTTGTCATACGTCAGTTTATAAGTCTGTGCTATCGTAACAGTTGTGATACTTCGGATTACTCATATTGATTTGGAGATAGATTTTGTAATTCGATCATACCTATTAATCGGCTAATCTATTTTCTCCTTAAATAATCATTTTAATATCCGAGACAACCAAGGGACATTTCGACTATTTGGATCAGATCGCTGCTTACTTCAACTTTATTATCAACATTCGTCTACATTGCAATAGTTCTACATTCATTTCTACAAA
>JAPYYT010000343.1:0-55951 GCA_030522565.1 Ceratosolen corneri
TGCCGCCGAGTCGAATTTGCAGTGAGTTTGGCAGGCTTTTTGAAACTGCTGTTGACTGGTAACTTGTGCTTTTAAATGCTGCTCGGCTGCTCGTGAGGCTTCTTTTTATTTTTCGTTTGCGCCTTTTTTTCGTTGTTATGGATTTGGTATTTTGGGGGAGATTGTTGGGCGTCGGGGCCGGGGGCCTTGTATTGGGCATATTTGCATTGTCGTTGCGTAGATTATGCGCCTTTGCGTGGGCGATGGCGAAGGGGGACGGTGATATCGAGGATGCTTGATTGACCGGATAGATGAGGAAGAGAGAGAGAGAGTGGGGGATAATTACACAAAGTGGAATAAATACAAGTGCAGAATATCTGTGCTTCTTATAAATGCAGCATCAACATTAACAGTTTATAAGGCAAATGATTTTTTGAATATCAATATAAATGAGCAAATTTGTATATTTTATGTGCTGGTAGGTAGCTGAAAATAAATAGTACGAGGCTGCATTACGAGCAATAAATCCATTAAAATATCATGCCATAATTAAGTGCTCGGAATAGCCGAATCGATAAATTTTAATGCGAACGAATTACCGAATTATTTAACGTAAATTAAAAAGTCCATGCAATAATTACGTCAATAATTTACAAATGATTAAGTATGGAGCGAGGGCACGGCTATAGATATTATTATTATTTGCTTAATTTATATCATTCTGTAACGTGAGAGGAGGCTATCTACATTTGAGCTAGTTTGCTTAGTGAGGAGAAGAAGGCATCAGACCGCGAAAATTTCATTATAAACGAATCCGCATAGTGTGGAGGATACATTATTGAAGGCAAAAATGCCATATCGCTTTACAAGATACGTTTGCAGAGTTGCAGTGCACGTTATTGCTCAATATTAATTGCTCCACAAGAGTCTATGCAGACAATGGCATAGACAAGCTTGCTGGTGCGTTTGTTATTCAAAGTTTTTATATCTTTGAATAGTGGTTGTTGTTGTTTTTTTCTTCTTTTTCTTTTTGCAAATGCAAATGATATTGCGTTACACGAGAGCGACTACAATAATGAAGTTTATGTCGACTCGAGATTAACAAGAGCCCAGAAAAGTAACATAATCATCCTAATTATACGACTCGCGGGTACATTGCTTCTTTATACTTCTTTCCCCCCCCCTCTTCTTTTTAATTAATCTTTCTCTTGTCGGACAGTCACATTGAAAATGAATTCTACAGTAAATCTATAAGTGAATAGCATAAACAGTGAGCTAAATCACATTTACGATACGAAATTTCTATTTAAGTAAAATATTCGAATGACATATAAAAATTGCAGCTCTTCCATTCGAGCATCAAATGTTTTATAAAAGTAATTTCGAGAGCTCGCGTTGTTAAATCGAGCCGATGCTTCTGAAATACCGCACTTTCATTTAACTCTAAACAATCTCATAATTTTAATGAATTTTACTCCAAGTTGCCCGCATATTGCCAATCGCTTTCAAAAATAAACATTTTTATTCGCAAATATGTTACCCCAGACTAGCCTTATTGATATTACAGGCCATTCGAGTCAAAAATGCCTGCCCAATCTAATGAATAGAATATTGCTCTGTGCGCGGCAGTTTGCGCCGAGCAAACGAATCGCCACCCACGCATTTTCCCTCCCAGCCTCGAAAGTCTGCGACTGGCGGGGCTGGCAATGGCCAATCGAGCCACGTACGCGCATTTACCGTCATAGGCCTTCTCATTCGACACGCGCGCGAAATATGCAAGGACGGCAAAGCGATCAATTGGGCCGCAGAGCCGAAAAGTCTGCCAAGGCCAGAGTCCCAAGCAACCAGCCGCACTGGCAATGAGCGCCGTCGTTTACTTGGCCGAGGCGTTCAGCCCGAGCAGCGTCGATAGCCTTGAGCACCAGATCCTCGTCATCCTTTCATCGTGCCATTCATTACGGAAGCCCGACTTCTCGCGCCATAGAGTCTGACTTGGTAGGAGGTCGGAGATGGGAATGGAAGGCGCCGCGGATGCGAGCTTTTTGACTTTGGCGAACGAGGCAGCTTACGCTCAGGGCGCTCGCGAGTGCCGAATTGGAGATTAGTCGAGTGGATCGAGCGATTAGGCTTCCCCAGTTTTATCTAATGCCCAAGTAATCCGACCTCTCGTGATCCTTAATTGTGATTTCGTTGTCGCTCGGCCGGGGCCGGAAGGCAGGGGAGTGGGGGTAGTCTTTACGTTTTAATGCGATTAGTAAGAATAGTGGGGGGGGGGGGGGGGAGTATGGTTCGCGATTTGGTGTGTCTTGGGATATGGAGTGGTGCCGTGGATTTGGCGACGAGACGCACGTCATTTGATTAGTAGATTGGGCGGCAAACTTGTCGTCGCGGACTTGTAATAAATAAAGTTACGATGCAGGTTGTTTTAAATCTCTAATTAAGTCGTGGTATTTGAATGGAATTTCTTTGCAATTAAATGTTTTGACTGACGAAGTAAGAGATAATACTCGGGGGAATAGTTTGGTTCGGCAATGAAATTATACGGAGAATGGAATCATTAACGGCGTTATACGGCTGATTTAAGGCAGCGGCTGCTGACAAATTGTTCGCCGACTTATTTTAAATAAATCCAATTAAAGCTTGGGGTTGGTAATAATTTGAATGATGCAACGTCGTGCGACATTCTCACTCACTTGACATTTAATTTACGGCAATGCCAAATCAACGGGAAATCTGTCTTTAATAATCATTCCGATATACTTTCCTCGCCTTTTGTCTACCATTAATTTACCGTTCAATACAATATTAACAATATTTTATCGGGTTTTTCCTTTGCTTTTTTGGACGGGGGCAGTGTTTTTTCATGCCATTTGAATATTTATGTGTTCGTATAAAGCGGTCTAAAGATATTAAAGTGCACGCAACGAGTAAAATTGAGCTTGAAATTGCTTGAGTGCATCGAGATTTTATAACAGGACTCTTTTTCATTTTAGTTACTTTACGAATAGTCTATGAAGCCGAGGAATGCAGTAAGGAGCAAGCAATTAGAATATTATCAATAATAATAACATGGATGATAAATCATTGAAATCGATTGAATTCGAGATGCTGGTTAGAAAGGGAAATACAAAGTTCAGAATTTAGAAGCTTTATGGAATTTCATTTGAAAATTGATCAAAATTGAAAATTATTTTCACCCTCCGCTCCGTTTTAACTGTAATTTAACGAGCTGAAGAAGTATATGTGCGCAAGTATGCACTGAAATTTCGCGCATCTCCTTAATTGATCGGTAATAACGCCAACAAACTTTGTCTCCCAGCTTCGTTCAATGCCTCGATCCCTCATTTATTTAAAATCTTGCACTATAATTATTCCGTAAATGCTTGAATAATGCGTTAATACCAACGCCAATTGAATAAAAAAATTGGCCCGTAATCGTATAAACTCGACGAGTAATCCACCCAGAGAACGTACAATGATTCGCGGATTCTCGGTATTGATCGGAGCCGTCAAAGGCCGCGCAAAGTAAACGGAATTTTTGGAGATTCGCGCGCCCGGAGCCGCGCCTCGGGCAGCTCGAGCCCACGTCCGAGCACAACTACACAGTTAAACAACACTGTGTGTAACACTGTGCGTCGGCCGAGATCTTTATTAGTGCATCCCTGGGCGCGAGATTTTATTGGCGCAGGAATAATCAAAAGGCAGCATCAATCCCGGCTGGTTGCCTCTTGGGGATTAGCGCTGATGAGTCGAGGGGAGTATATCGTTCTTTCACTTTTTTTTTTATTCGGGCGCGCTCGTATGTGCTTATAATTAATTTTGTTTCGGCTGTGTGTCACTGCTTTTTTTTTTTCATTTTATTCATCCGGGGGTGAGGAGCTTCGGGGCATCAGTTTTGGCGTACGTTTTACGGGCATATCGGTTGCAGCCGGGAATAATTAATTTCCCCATCATATTGCGTATTGGGTTGTTGGGACAATCATAATAACTAGCCGTATATAAAATGCATATCGATAAAAAGAAAACTATCGTTATGCTTTGATGCTCGTTTCTCGCGTGTGGCGCAAAAATAGGCTGTTTGCAAGATTTCAGGACGCACGTAATTGCATTTTCGAATCGTGCTGTTTTTTTTCTTCGTGAATTTATCTTCTTTATGAAAATAAAAGGGCGCATAAACGAATCGATGAACGAATATAATTTGCAACAGTTGTTTGCATTACAAAAAAAATTTCATAACAATAATGTGCATTGTGGTACTCTAAAATTGCAATTTCGTTGTACCTTCTGTAATTCCCATGCGATTAAAGAAAATCAGTAAAAGTCCGAAGAATCCATTTGTGCGTGGAGAGCAACAAGAGCATGTGAGTACCCCTGGTTCGTAAATCACCGAATCACTTTGGACTTAATTTCCTTGCGCCGTGTATGCATTTGAGCGCGTATACACACGCGCGCGCGCGCGCGCGGATTATTATACATACAGGAGGATTATAACATTTTAGCTTAATATATATATATATACGCATGATGTATATTTCAACTAAAGCAAAATGATGAGGAGGCAATTGAAGCCGCCGAATGAGGGAGAACCGATAAAAGAGGCACACAGATTGAGAGAGTAGATGAGTGAAACGGGGAGGGAGGGGGAGAAACCGAGAGAACACGAACTCAGTTTGGCGCCAGTAATACGAGGATCGAAGCTGCAAAATGAAGCCGACGTGGCTGTGAATTTTTCATGGTAGCTCTGGCGGTGTCACAATCCACCTCTCTCTCTCTCTCTCTCTCTCGCCGTCTCATTCGGTGTTACGTATTTAACTATTTAACTATTCAGCTCTCGTACTCTTTCTACCGTTGAGTATCCTATACCCGATGGAGTGTGTCAACAATCTTTCGCACGGCTTAACGCCGCCAGTATCAGTCGAGGCGAAAATCAAATGAAAGGTGGAAATACGTTATGGGCTTGGGGGGGAGGGGGGGGGAGGTTTAGCCGAAACACTTGCGGCAGAAAATGTGTTTCAAATTTTCATTCTTTGCTCTACTGATACCGCAGAGTCATGAATCTTGGCTCGGCTGTGGCTTTGGCGATAAATAAATATTAACGCGGATATATATAAAGTGGGAATATTTTTTGGAACCCGCTCACAAAATCTCTAGATTTGGCGCGTTAATGGAATCTTTTCTTTGTTTTTTTTTTTTCAATAAAAAGAGATTTCGCCGGCGAGGCTTGTATAGAGTGGCAATGTATATTAATCCGCACACCTTGTTTACGATCTTTCTCTACAAATATTTTTTAAGCGCTATTGATTATATGGCACGAGTGTGACTTTATTTTTGTTGTTGTGTTTCTCGAGAAATTCCTTGTTATTTACTTTCAATTTTGACACCGAATGTGCAGGTAGCATCATCCTCTTTTATCATTTTGTAGCCAAGATTTTTTACATTGTCAATATTATACATTGCCAATGTTAAATTGGATCTTTGTAATATGACGAAAGAGATTTTAGGGAACGGAGTGAGAGGGCGAGAGAAAATGTAAAGACAAGTATATAGATTCTTTAAGCCATTTTAATTTGCAATATTACGTGAAAATGGAGGCATTCGTATACGTGGGCTTTATTGCCAAAAATAGAGTTTGAGATTGAAAATTCTAATCATCAACGAATCCAAAGACGAGCGAGACAAGTCCACTTTTCACTTAAAACTGTTCACGGTGGAAGAGAGTCTCGAGTGCCTCTTCTAAATGTTATCGATGATCCGTTTTATTAAAAACCAAAGCTCTACGTGAAAAAGCCTCAAAAAGCTCATACACTTCTCTTGGATATTAGCAATTACTTGATATTACGGAATACGATGTGTCCCACTGTAAAGTCCCTCGGAATTAAATTAAAAAATACCATCGCGCCAATATCCTTATCAGGGAAGCTCCAGGAGCCAGAACAATGCTTCCGAGGCTCTATATTTTCCACTAATATCCACCGCCCATTTATACACAAACTAATTCGACGAGTTCGATAAGATAGCGCGAGGAAGCATAAAGAGAGAAAAAGCGCTCGATACGCCTTATTTACAAAGTTTATATATTTTCTTTTATAGCCTCCCACGATGCAATCGGCCCCCCATTAAACAAGGACGCATCAACACTTCATATTCAAAAACACATCGGCTCGAGTGAGCATTATTACGGGGAAGCACAACGCCGCCTCCGTAGATGCTTCTTCAATCTTTATTACCCCCCGGGTCTCGCGTTATCGGCTACGTTCCCCGGTGGCCTTTCCCTTTTTTTCCTCTCTTCCCTCGCCTCTTCCGCCATCCCTGCTCGTATATATGCGCCTTGGATAATCGCCGCTCGCACTCTCCCCCCACCGCCACCTACCCTCCGCCGCCCCTCCGCCTCGCCCACTGTTTACACTAGCGTAAGGCAAACAAAGGCCCGCGTCGATGCATACGAGCGTTAATAAGCTCGGGAGCCACGATCTGCAAATGCCTAGGAAAACAGGAAAACATACGGCCGCGTCAATGGGCTGTGATGCCATTACCGCGCCACGTAAAACCAAGCGTAACAGCGCTCCTTATTACCCCATTCCTGCATTCCGACCTCTTATCAATGACCATTTCTTAATATAGCTCTGGCGGTATTTATCGCCGCCGGCATTTATGTGCTGCTCGCGATGGTGCATTTGAACTTTACGAGGCGGACGAGTCTTCTTGTAAATAAGAGGTGATGGGCAGCGAAAGGCTCATTCGTCGGAGCCTCTACACTTCTTCCTTCTTCACCTATTTGACCAAGAAAATCGTCCTTACGACATAAACACAATGCTTCGGAGCCGAGAAAATTGAAGGCAACGCTCTAATAACACGCCATCTCCGATTCCACGTATGCTTCGATCAATAATGGGGCTCGGCCTAATAAACGAGAGCGAGCCCACACGTTAGGAGGGAGAAAGTGCTACTCTCTCGTCAAAATGCTAAATTTAAAAAGTTCGAAAGGCAAGTGCAATTACACTCGCGGCTGTTCCATTTGTAAATCATGGCATTGCCCGATATTACTGCTACCCACTCCGCCTAATACACGTGTTTACATGGCTACTTGACGTATGGCTTATTGCATCCACAGTCTTGGAATAATAACGGGGGCAGCGCAGCCAATCTTGACGCCTGACAACTCGCTGTTGGCATTAAATTTTAGAGCCGCAGTTCGCAGTAAACTAATCAACGGCCAACCGAATTCGAGCGTGGTACGCCTGGCTTTCGCCCTATTTCGTTAGCCCACCCACCCACCCTCCTCCACCCACTCTCCTCCTTCTCCACCCGAGCCCCTGGCCGCCTCGCGCCACATCCCCTCGTAAAAAGTAATTTCACGGACAATCGCGAGCGTGCCCCGGGCGCTAAAAGGACGCGCCTCGGCGTCTCGATGGCTAATAAGAGCGGGCGAAATGAAAAAATGAAAGGCTCGCGTGCGTGCCAACCCCCGTAAGTACTTATCCACGGTGCGCCTCGCACCCTCGCCGGCCGTTGTTTATTGCTCAACTTTCACTTTGGGCTGCGCGAGCAACGAGGACCGTAAATTTTACGGGCTCGCGATCTCCCTGTCGTTATCGGAAATCCCGTAAAATTAACGTTTTGCCCCGGTCGCGGGCGCAAGAAACTACTGTGCCACTTTTTCCTGGGCGGCAAAGCCGAGGGGAAACATACAGATGGCGCTCGTGGGAGGGAGAGGGACGAACGCCGCCGGCTGCCACGGGACGGAATCATTTGCCTTCGTGGTGCGGGGTATTCTTCTTTTTCTTGTGATCGGACGCAGATTTATATGGGGGATGTGGGTGCGTGCGAAGCCGTAATTTCGAAAGCGAAATTACGAGAGCGGGAAATTCGATTAAGCATGATGCGATGAAGATATCAGCATACGTTCACGCGTGTATTTATGGGTTGTCAGGGGGGAGAAAAATATGAAAACAGATAGATAGAAAGTTGGATAGATAGATAGTTTGGTAGGTAGGTAGGTAAGTAGGTGGGTACCTAGGTGGGTAGGCATATAAAAAGAGAGTGAAACGAAGTGAGAGAGAGAGAGGAAAATGAGGAAAATGTTTAGCGATACATGAATAAAGGACTAGAGAGGATTTATTATTACAATTAATAAATCTATGCTCGTAAGAGTTGTTTGCGTATTTTGCTTAAAAGGGATTATTTTGCCCCATTCCTTAAATAAGATGGGGGGAAGTAATTGTCTCTTTAACGATCTAAGGATTAAGCGATAACGTTAGGTAGTTGTTGCCGGAATTGTTTTAGATTACTTTATTTATTTCCTCTGTAATTAAGTTTAAACGGTTTGATAATTTTTATTGCACATTAAATTATAAATACTAGTATGAGTTTCGTTTATCATTTTTTCTATTATTTTTTCCTTTTGCCTTTATTCGTCTCCGTGGACGCGCATGATTTATTAATCTATTTTAAATAATTTCATTTCTGGTTTTTATTGAAAGTTTAATCACTTGCACGCCAATGTGTAAACTCCTCGAATTTGTCTAAAAAGTTTTATGAAAACTTTTCAAATCCTAATACAATTATCCGATTGATTTGACATTTAATATCTTTACAAATTTAAATCAGGAGTTAAGTAGTTTCCCGAGAGCCAAAAGTAAGTATTCCACGGTATAAATTACTTTTTATCATTAGCTGGCTCATTATATCTTTTAGTTATATAATAACTTTTTTTCTCGTCTCGTTCCAGGCGAGCCGAGGCACCACAAATGTTGCCCTATAAATTTAAAAGCATTTTTTACCGTGAAACCATAATAATAAATTTTCACTCGCACTCTCGAATTGAAACGCAACATTAGACGAATCCATGCTCGCGATTCCCGAGCCTAATGAACAATTAACCATATTTGCCAACTGCTGAAAAAACTGTCGAAATTAACGTTCTTTTTACTCTTTCTTATGCACTCTATCTTACGAATGCGTGGGTGCACCTCCATCTCGTACGCACGCGCGGGCGCGCACCCACAAAGGAGCACATAATTATTTAAATTCACAGGTCGGGTCGAGACTTTGGGTCTCCCTTGGGCTTATCAAATTTTTTCCATGAATATTCCAAATTGATTAATTAGTGCCGGACGAAGGGAATATGTGGCCTCCGCACTATCTAATATGTACGTGCGCGCGCGCGCGCTCGTAGCACACAGACACACGAGCGCATGTATGGGCATGTCATTTAAGACCGAAGATTATACACACAGACGCACACTGCGTGTCCGTTGGTGCAAAGTCGATGGTAACTAATGGCAGCCACACACGGACTCACCCACACATGAGCAGCAACATAATATAGGAGAACACCCGGCCAACATATAAATTAACGAATGACAAATTTAGTCCCGACAAAATGCCATTATTAAAGCATCGGCGTTGTGATAACTAGATCCCTAGTTACGCGCCTGCTTGTGAGTAAAGTCCGCCGAGGGAGGCATATATATACACATACATATATACATGTAGAGGGAGGGAGAGAGATAGAGAGGGCATGTGTATGAGGGTGGAAGAAGAGCGTGGAAATATCTTCGGGGTGTACATAAGAGAGGTACGGTTGCTGCGACTGGCTGCTCGATCTCCCAGGCGACGTGGTATTTGCCTTCGTTACGTTGAACGTGTCTTCCCTCTTGCTCTCTCTCTCTCTCTCTCTCACACACATACACTCACTCTCTGCCGTCGTCACTCGCTGTCTCCCGACTATCTAATGCAAAGCTGGAAACGCGAAGGTTTGAGTACAATAAGGAAAGATACTGCTTCCTGTTGAGCGGCATAATATAATAAGCCCGAGTAAACTTTCTTTCGAAACTTTCACAATTGTTATCATATGTTTAAAATTGGAGAAAATAAGAGGCTATAAAAATTTTGCGACATCGCCACCGTACCTCGCGAGAAAATATTGTAGTGTAACTTTACACAAGATATTCAGGTGGCCATTGGAATGGTATTTCGAGAATAGGAAAAGGCATAACATATCAATTTATTTCTGCTTATATATATATATATATGCACGTACCCATACATATATGTGTACATGTGTATAGTACGTGTAGTGAGAGTGAGAACTTGTTTCGCTGATTATGCATGAATGTATTCTAAACTGATTGGCCAGAGATTTTGTATTTTGCATAGGTTTAAGAAACAAATGATTTTTTTACATTAATAAAATAGTCGATATATTTCGATTCACGAGATACTTAATAAATTTATGCAGTTGTGCAATGAAAATACATCTTAACTGATTAGATAGAGATATATTAAAAATCAAATGATTTAAAAATAAATGATTTTATCTAAGAAAAAGTATTGATATTATTTGCAGTATAATAAGCATTCAAAAGAGAAAATATTTTATTGCTGATTGTATTAAAATTTTTTATCATTAGCTCGTGTATACTACGATTTTTACGATTAAGGAAAATTTTTACAAAAACATTATAATTTTCTTGACGCTATCTGAAGAATAATCTTTCTCAATTCCAATCGTTTCCACTCATAAGCCATTTTATTAATACAAATTAATCATTTTAAATTCATCCTCGTTTGATAAAGAATTAACACATACAATTGATGCAAAATAATTTTCAATGGCCAACATAACCGACAGAGATAATGCATAGAAAATTGGCTAATCATTCATCTTGATGATAATTTAAATTTTTACATTTACTTTGGTAACATTTAAATGTCGAGCAGAACTTTTTCTAATAAAAGGAAAAATTCCCGCAACAATGGCTGTCGCTATACTTTTCGCAAACTTTTTTTGCATAAACAAAATACTATTATACTCTCGACATAATTAGCGGGAAAATGTATTTCTCCGTATTTGCAAATGACTTTAGAAAATAGCACGCAGCTATATATTTTTTTATTATTTCTTCAAATATTCAGGTGCTACATATTCACACTACTGTATATAAAATTCTCGAAAGCAAAAATAATGATGTAGTGCTGTAAAATTGAACTCAAATTGCTAACCTCCAACAACAACTCACAACTCATTACCGCAAACACAACAAATCAATATAAAGAGTTGACAAAAAAAAGAAGAAGAAGAAAAATCAATTTCCCATTTTTCCAAACAAATCCTTAATCCATTTCATCTCCACGAAAATAATAACGCGAGATGACATCGATAATCTTTGATTTTTATCGTCCATCAAGTCCTGTCACCGTAATTTTAAAACGCACTCTCGATGGGTGCATCTCAATCGAATTCAATTAATCTCATCATTAAATTTAACAGATTACCGTTAAGGAGCGCAATTTAAGGACACGCCTTAATGGGCTTCGGAGCCATGCAGCTCGCGCTGCCGCATGATAAGGGACAGAGAGAAAGAGAGACAATGGTCGAGTGGTGGGTGGGGAGGACGGGAGGGAGGGACCGATAAGGAGGGACCCCATTCGTTCTCCACCCACTCGATTTTTTTCTATCCTGGCGCTAGTGCAGCAGTACGCACACCAGTGCCTACGTGCCTCCGAGCGTACAACTGTTTCTGCGTGTGCGTGCGCTCGTGCGCGCCTCGCTGCCGTTGTCAGCCCCTACGGGTTATGCGTCTGGCATGCGGCGACGCAGCGCCGCGTTACACCTGAACGTAGTTATACTCGGGGCGATGCAGAAAGCGCGAGAGAGAGAGAGACGGTGGTCCAAGTTGCAGTAGGCGTGTGCGTTCGACTGGTGCTGCACGCCTTCGCCACGGTGGTTTACAAAGCGAAATTAGCGGCTGCTGTATGTGTGCCGACGTTATACTAACGATCGACGTTATAGGTTGTGCGTTACATTTGCAGTTTGCTTTGTAGTTAGAGGCTCAGGTATTCGGGGGTCGTTTGTAGTGTAGGGTGTGGGAGGGCCAAGGATTTGTGGAGAGGGGAGGGGGGAGGCGATTGACGTCGTCGTCGAGTTTAGGTGTGTGAGAGGCTCGTAACGCGTTGATGGATGGGAGGAAGGATTTTTCGATGTCGATGTCGATGGTGGGATGGGGATTTGAGGGTGGGGTTACGAGTGGTTGACGAAGATTTTGCAATCATCTTATGCTCGTTAGGCGTGATTTGCGTCTTGGACGGATTGTTGAGCATAGCAGATCATTGGATTATCCGCGAATAAAAGAATTAATTAGAGGGAGGAAGGCTGAATAAATATTGAATGCGCTTAAGGTTAGTTGAACGACGAGGAGGTTTATTGACGCAATGAAAACTTAATTAAGTCGTAAAATAACGATTAAGGGAGTCTTTAATACGCGCTTATTTTTAATTTAATCCATAAACATGAGAGGCATTAGAATGGCAACAACAGTATATCAATGTAACTAAAGGGAGCATAAAAGTTTTATTGTGAAAAAATGAAAGATATTGTTTATTGGCCGATGATGAGGCATTGCAGCAATTTCTATGGCAAAGCTTAAATATTATTGTTTGTTTTAATTTTTTTTTATTCTAATTTTCTATGTCATTTTCTACAGTAGTATTTACATTTCATAAGCTCTTTAAATTTAAAGTGAAAACCTGCATTTTTATTAAAATATCATGTTTTGACATAGTTTATGTATAATTTTGACACAAGTGCAAAAGGCTATAAATTAGACAAAAAAAAAAAACAAAAGGAATTTACTGAATATTATTGTAAGCAAGCTCGTGCTTATTTATTTTCCTCGCCATTTCTTTCCTCTATTTCATATTTCATTTGGATTTCCGTTCCTCCATCTCATCAACGACTTTTCCATTTCTCTTCATTACCTTCGTCACCTTGCTCGAAGCTTATTTCATCGCGACAAAAAATCTATACTATTTATATTAATTGACCATACAAGTTGTTTTGATATAATTGAGCCAAAGCAGTTAATAGCTAAAGTGGACATTTAGTTGCATTTCGCGTCCTCTTTCAATCAACATTTTAAAAACCCCTACATATTTACAAAGTCCTTTTGGAAAATTGAAATTGTACTTTTCAACGCTGCAAATAGCTGCCCTTCGCACATTACCGGACCTTCGGATTTAACTCACAATCTATTGTTCGTTGAAACCATCATCCGGCCAACCTCCTGCACACTCTGCTCCATCGCCCATACCAACCTGCAACAGAAACATAATATTGTCCTTTAGCAAGCAATCGCCAATAAGTGAAAATCGCGTACATAGGGAGGGGGCGCTTTATAGAGGCCGGTCGTGAAATTCAGGGGAACGAGAGTGCAAGAAAATAGGGCTCGGAAGTGCGATTATAATCACACTTGGCTCCACGATATCACGCAGGTAATAACTTGAATTAACGAATAATGACGCGGAGCAGTGATTCGATCTCGAGGCCGACAGGCGCTTACAACTGTCGGGTGGAGGGTGGGGGGGGGGTGATCCGAAGCGCGATCCGCAGCAAAAGTTTTTTGCTCCCTCGCGTGGCGCACTCGTGGAGCGTTAGACTTGACGTGAAAATTATAGCCGACAGAAACGAAAACGTAAATCCGATGTTCATAGCGCCCTAGCCTTCATCCAATATCTTCATGTGCTTCATGTAGCCGAGTTAACGTCGTAATAATGCAAATGGCCTTATTTGTGTCTTGTGGCTTGCTCGTCCCACTGCGAGTTTTAGAGTCAACTGGCTCGGCAAAGTGATTTTCGATCTGCAAGTGATGGGAGAAGAGGCTATTTATGCTTTTATTATGGCAAAGTTGACGTAATGACTGCACAACTCGGCGCGGTATTCTTTATCGAATAGCGGCGCTTAATAAAATTCAGTAAACTCGGCAGCGCGTTCGTAAATAATTGCCTAATGAGGTTCTGTGTGTATAATATGAGTTGTCAATTAATTGAAGAAAATGGCGCGTCCGAGAAACTGCGACTCGAGAGGCCACGAAGAACTCGTTTTTCGTCCAATGCTCTGTTGCCTTAAGGCTTTAACTTAACTTTAAAAAAATACACGCTCATTGCGTTGTAAATTTACAATGAATATTTCATTATCGTTTTTTCATATTTAACTTGCATATTTCCCCACAGCGTGGATGTATTTTCATATTTCCGTTCGATGTTTGCATAGTATTTACTTTGGCACGCTTGTCGTTAACAATAGAAGAGATTTCTTTATAATTCGCCTCCCCCCCCCCACCTATACAAAACGGTATTTGAGGGGGAAATTGGATAATGGCTTTTAAGGTCAGTTGCACGAGAACTCATCTTCAATACTTGGCCATTAGCATTTCATTGTGTAAGGATCTGCAATTAAGAAGGAGGGGAGAGAGGAAAAGAGGAGTAAGAAAAAGAGAAGGTGTTATGTGCTTCCGCATATAACTTCTTTACGACATTTGGAAGATGTAAATATTTTTTGCCCGCCTTCCCAGCCAAACAATTTACATTTGCGAAACTCGGAGGAGCATTTGCACTCGTAAACTGCGGTAAACTCCAAGTAAAATCTCGAGTGCGCGCCTCCATAGAATGTTAAGACGTCGTTAAAAATTTGTCTCCCCCGCACTCGCGAGAGCCTCGGTGGTAACGCGGGAGGTCCATGCACCAGTGCGACAACCCTCCGAATCATTTGCTCATCGCTCCGTCTAACCGGAAGAGAAAGAGGGGCGAGAGGACACGAAGAGCGCGCGGTATAATTGAAAGCTCGGCGATCGACTGGCAGCATCGTTCTATGTATTTTTCGTCTGTTCGTTACTCTTAAATAATCGACACCTGACAAGCTCGCCGTATCAATGCCTTTCACGTGACTGGCTTTCGGTAACGAGGCAAACCAAGCATATATTTTTATTTGCGATGGCTGGGCCGATTGTACGGCACCTGGAGCTCGTGGACTATCGCTTTATATTGACTTCTCCGAGTGATGCTTATTTCATACCGATTGCGAAACTTGTAGCTATTTAAAGCCTCGTTTTACTGCAGAAAACATTGAAAAGTGGGCCAGAGAGCATGTAAAAGCATGCATTACAATGTAAACAATATATAAAGTGTGGTAGGCTCGAAGCCGTTAAACGCCCAACCAGGAGATTTTCACTAAAGTTGCGGATGGATCTTAAAATACGGCTACGCTTACATTTGGCCGGAAATTCTCATCGAACGCCTTCCGCATCCGGTTGCCCATGCCAATCGCTCTCGGTAATTAATACACAGCCAGCCTCGTACATTATTGTTTTTTTTTTTTTTTTTACCGACTTTGGCCATTGAGCCCGATTTGCCTTCACCCCCGTAACGATTTAATCGCGGTGCGAGAAAAGGGGCCGACGAAGATTGGGGGGGAGGGGGGAAGGGATCGAGAATCGGAAGAAGAATTGCGAGTGGGAGGAAAGCGTCTTGGCGGCTCGGCGTTGGTTGGGGCTGAGGTGGGGAGAGGCTGGGTGAGAGGGAAAAAATTGGCAAACTCGGGCTTCATCGCGACTGCTGGTGCGAAAAATATAGTCTCCGTTAGTTCTGCGAGGGCGTTGTTTTCCCATTTTATTGTCCCGCTCCTTGGCATGGAGCTTCTGTTTCCATGTTGCACACGATGAATGGCCCGTCGCCCCTATTCCTTGTCCCTCTATCTTGTCGCGCTCGATTGATTATTACTGTTGGGGGACGAAGAGGGGTATATAATCAGGTAGAACTTTGACAAGTTGATCAATTGTGAGGGGAGGTTTCACGTAATGAGATATTAGTTATTGATAATGTTAATTGATCTATTTCGGCTGCGCTATTTGTTTGTTGTTTTATGTCTTGCTGATGCCGGAAGAATGTCATTCCTCTTGATTCTTTCGTGTCGCTGGCATCTAATGTATTAATTTGCGTAGTTAACAATGTATTTGTGTGGCAAGTGTTGAATGGATTTTTATGTAAATAGGGTAAATTGATTTGTTTACGAATTCGTGAAAATATCTTATTCCCTCTAATGTAAATTTGTATTGTGGATTTAGAATTATTGCTGTTATGCGCGCAAATATCGGATGGATTTGTGTCACTGAATTGTGGAAATAAAATTTCGTTAATTTTGCCATTTGGCGCACTTTTATAATTGCGATGGAATAAATTAGGCGCAGCGAGAATAAATCTCGTTGATTAATACAGCTGATTAATTGGATTCTTGGAAGGAAATTGTGTTCGTTAAAAATGATATCAGAGCCAAATTTCAAAATGTAAAGAGATTGAAGAGAATAAACTTTCTTGGAGTAATTTCATTTAATGTTACGCTCATTCCGAGAAATTCAGCATACTAATGATACGATAATATATTCTATAATATCTAGCAGAATTAATAGAATTTAAATCTTTACGACGAGCAATATTGAATTGATCTTAAATAAACAAAAGCACGATGTTTCATTGAAGCTTATTAAGGACTTTAAGGACTAATAGTAAGGACTTGAGGAAATTGAAGTCCTTGGAGGCAAAGTCCATCTAAATACCCTTTCAATTTATAAAAATTAATTTTTAATCACAGTCGTTACTTCACATCCTGGAGCATAAAAAACAAGCTTCAATTTGATTTTCCCTTTATTGCCAACATTTTTATTAATTTTTTTTATTACGCGAGCATTTGAAACGTGCGCCAGCCGACAATAAAATTACTTATGCTTTCGTACAATTATGAGCGCGAAGTCGGCAATTAGACTTCAGTTTCTTTCTCGAAGCAAACTCTCGAGTAAGTAGTTTCAAAGTTATAACTAATAATAGAGAATTCCTGCTTACCAATTGCAAATACACCAATTGCACCAACACCAAGGCACACAAGCATTGCGCACCGACCGATCCATGCCCAGCAACACCAAACTGCCGATGTTTGTCCTTCGATATTTAAGAACAACCTTGGAGTTTGCGCAAATCTCGTGTCACGAAATAATGCATAATCATTTATATTAAATTAAATCGGCAAAAAAAACGGTCCGGTGCATTGGTATTTATATTTATTTATGAGCTGAAATATCGCGATGCACTCGAACATGGCGGAATCGAGTACTTTATCCGTACATTTTTAAAGAGAAGCACAGACGTGATAATTCCTTGGGCATTAATAATTCAAATAATGTAAATTTCATGCTAATTTTCTCGCGCATTTTTAATCTTCTAAAATAACCGATGAATTATACTGCGTTGTTGGTGAAATAGCAGGGTAAATAGAAATTACGTTTTACGTTTTAATGCCGCATAAATAACCTCTTTTGCCGTGGAAAGATTCGTGAGAAGAAAAAAACGTGGCTGGAAAGTAACAAGGGAATGCTAAGTAGGGGGCTCGAATGTATATAAACACATTTGTGACAAAAATTTTATTCGCGCTCGTCCACGTACACAGGCTCGGGGCTCCTGTCTCATGATCGATTGTCCTTGTCTCGGGCGACTACTCGTTTACTTAAGCCGGCCGTCGAAATTGGTAAAATCGTCTCATGCGCCGAGTTTACACGTGGCTGCTTGAAAATTGATTCGATACTCGCTCTTACATGCCCGAGCGTACGCGCACACACACACATTTAGATCACATACAGAGGCTGGCAAGAAGAGGCCGTCAATAGCATGCTAATCATACGGTATATGGCCGATCGAATTATGTATGCGTGTTGCTTAAAATTGCTGGTAGGCATCGGCATTTCTATTTGAATGAAGAAGTTGGAACAAAGCGCATGTTGTGCACGTACAGGTAAACGGTAGGGAGGGAGGAAGTGAGATGCAACGTCGTGAAAACATGGATTAAATTCCATGAAAGATTTGTCTCCGGTCAAAGTACATTGTATTGTACATCGGTATGTGCATAATAATATAGTTTGCAATCTTGGATAACTGAGAATCCAGGGAACAAATACATATTCGGTTAGTTCTATCCTCGGGAGTAGCGGTCCTTGCAACCTGATTAATTAGGAAGAACAATTGTTGTAATGGGATTATGAGTTTCTGACAGATTTCTGTTAGAGTGTTATGTAATGTGCAGCTGTGGTTGTAGGGTTTTCATGTTGACGTCCATCGAAAGCTTTTCTTATGCCAACTGGACAGTGGTATGTTTGAAATTTTTTAGTTTAACAAGTTTTTGTGATTGTGATTGTGATTATTTTTGTGCAAATGCCATTATAAATAAATTAGAAACATTTTATCGTTCCATGATTATTTTTTTTTCTGCTTAACCAATAGTACATTCATGAGGCCTTTAATTACGAGAATTTTATAAAACTTGTCCAACAAAGCTTATCGGTGACTTAAAATGGTCTGCAAAGCGTAATAAAGATGGTCTTGTACATTAAAACAGCCGGTTAAATGGAGAAAAACTCGTTTAATTATATATATATATATAAATATATATTAATTTCGGAAGGAAATCTAGTTGAATGAATATTCAACTGTTTATTAATTATAAAACTAATATTAATAAATTATGGCCTGGTGTAAAGAGAATATGAATAAGGAATCAATAACAATTAAAAAATCAGCCAAATGGTCATTAATATTATTCCAGAATTAAGAGAAATCAATAGTCTGTGTAAAGAATTCACATTAAAGTGTTGGCTACTGGGGGTAAAAGAAAGAACGAGCAGTTATAATAAAATTTATTTACAAGAAATATGAAAGAGAAAGAGAAGCAGAACAACAAAACAATATTCCCAGAGCATGACATTTTATATGCGAATGTAAATGGAATTACAAATACTCTATGCAAGAGCCGATATGATCTACCGTTTCTCTCATGAACGCCTTGAAGTTCTATGACGAAAAAAAAAAAATTAATTTATATCGTTACTTACATCTTAACTGAATTGCACGGCCGTAGGGAAAGCATTCGACAAGGCTAAGGAAATCGATAGAGCCACAGTTTAGCTTTTAAATATAATTCAGAATGAGAAGTTTACTCGATAAGTTCGTACAATGTCGAGAGATGGCGCCTACAGTGCAAGTGTCAAGGCTCGTTTCAATTCGTAAAATTCCTTAAAGAAGTGTGCGTCCGGTGTAAATAAGGTGTGTCGATCATTTGATGATGTCGAATCTTTCGGCTTAGTTTGAGTTTATTAGGCGGGAATATTACGAAGCCCAGACAAATGTTACGATTAGTGTGCCTTATTGGCCTTAATGAGTATGATGTCGTGGCAAGTTACTTAGTTATCGGCAAAAGTTGGTGGATAAAAAGCTCGATATTTTCCAAATTAAATATCAATTGGGTGAGCGTATTTGCCTGAAGCGAACCCAAACTTTATATTTGAATTTGCAGTCTCAAGGCATTTCTCCTACTACTTTTCACACGCAGCAAATTACTCATTGTTTATTCGCGTAAGGAGACACAACGAAGCTCCCTTCAACCAATACGTATTTTGCTCTCCCGTACACATTTCCATAGACTATAAAAATTTAAACTGCCGTGGATTACGTGAGAATGCAATTGTTAAAGGACAATGGAGCACACAAGATTAAGCTTATGCCTCTATATTTATAGATATTTACTAGGTAGCCTCTTGCATTTAATACCCTCTGCGCCTCGTTTTAGAATATATTCCAACACATTGGAACCCTTGAGTCTTTGGGACTGGGAATTATCGATTATTAGTTGCGCCGTTTTCGATAATTCAGATTCATCCGGATCTCAAGCTCTTTTCGCGTTGAAAAAATTGCGCGTTATGATCACGAATAGTCGCAAGGCTATTAGTATTAAAAGAAGAAAAGGAAAGATAAAAGGCCAATTAATAATCATAAGGAAATATCATAGATCGGTGAGCTCTTATCTCCATCGGCTGAGATCGTTAGCGTTATAAAAGCAGGAACAAAAAAAAACCTAAAGCCTTTTTTAATTGAGCATCCAGTTTGAAAATGTCTACATCGCCAAAACGCGAATACGTTATATGACTGCGATTAAAATGAATTACTCCCGCTGCCGAACTAATGATTTTATAAAGCGGATTTTATCGCAGCCCGCGGGTCCTTAATTCCCGTAAGGTCGCCTCCGCCAGGCATCGTCGACCTAAATATTCAGCAACACTTGCCCGAGTCGATTGCCGCTCAATCGCTCTCGCCAACAGTCTCACCTCTCTACCTCGGCATCGCGCACTTAATGATATAACTAGCATTAACCCAACTGATGGATGAGTCTACGGCGCGCACAGTTACTTCCAGCCATTATTTTATCTCTTGGGTCAGCGGGACTAGTTTTATCGCTCGGCCGGTTCCGCGAATCTCGGGTTCTGCAGAGTTGAGCTCACGCTAAGCGACTAACGCGAATAATGCGAATAATGCGCCAAGAGTCTGGGTGCGGATCAACCGGGTTAATCATATTCCGTTGGAAATGACGCTTAATGTCTTGGTGGGTAGACGTGATTTTTATAATTTTTAGTTACTTGGGATCTGGATGCACGGCCAGACGAGACTAAGCACATAATATTTGAATGTATTTAGTCTTCGTCCCTGTCAATTTGTTAAACTTTATTCGATTTGCTGGCTTTAGTATTCATGAAAGTTTGTATCGATTCGCGTGTCAGTGCGAACGACAAAGTATTCAAACTAGACATCGGCAACTGAATCTTACTATTCGTTTAATGCAATTCCAATATAAATAAGACCATTAGCGTTAATAAGCAAATCTAATATTGGAAGTTGAGTGCAAAACTTGGGCTTATAGAGAGCCATCATTCTATTAATATTTTAAGTAATAGATTCTCATCGACGTGGAACTAATGCAGCTCGAAATATTTTATTGCCCCCCCACCCCACCACCACCACCAACCCCAAAACTAATTTAGAAATTACGTAGACGCGTGGAGTATTGATAAATCTGAATAATTCAGAATGTCTAAGGGACGAGTCACTTGAGCAACGTATAACCAATTAAATGTTATATGTGCACGTAGCATTTGTGAAATTATGAACAACCACGCGCGTTCCTCGTGGAAGGCCTTTATTTTTTAAGATGATTGAGACGATGACTTAAGAAGAATGATCTTTCGATCGCTCGAGATTGAAAAATCTTGCCTACGACTTTTTAAACTTTCAAGCCTCGTTCGATCCATTCCCCCATCATTTTATGCTCATCGTACGTATCGACTCCAGCTTTCGCTACAGCACACACGAATCAATAAATCATTGTTGCTCTCTTCTTACGTTCCTCTACTATACCCTCAATATTTACCTTAAGAGGTAACACGGAACATACATTAAGCAACAGGTACTACCATTTAAATCTATATTTATGGTCTGCGAGTTTTTGCAGAATATCTCATTGCAACACCGATGCACTTTGGCAGCATATGTATTAAGCGGGATACTTAGTAGGGTAACAGCCGACGAGCCTCAAAGTTAATACAGAAATAATACGACGTAAGAAAGCGCATGCAAGAGCACGAGAAAATGTTTGCCTCGGCATCGTAAAGCTCGTAGGATTGAGAACGCGTACACAAAGAATTTGCTCAACAACAAGAGGAGATCGGCCTCATGAATATCGTCACCACTCGAGTAGATCGAGAACCTTACCGAGCCCCAGCTTTCTCCCATTATTATGAATATAAAACCAACCCCCTCTCTCTCCCTTTCGCTCCCCCCACCACCCCCCACCCCCACCCCACCAACCCCGCAATCCCATGGACTTATCTTAATGCATCTTCCACTCGCATCGGAGTGGGTGACGGGGCGAGGGGCATGGGGGGGCGGAGGGTTGGGGTGGCTGCGAGGGATGAGCTTTTCATCGGCGGTGCACGGACTTTCCGGCCATAAAGCTGTCACATGCGGTGAGAGGAGGACGAATAGCGATCGAGAGAAATGGCGCTGGGAAGTTTATTTTCTCTGGCTCTTCTCCGCGTCTCTGCTCGCATAAATAAATTCGTACTCTTCCTACCACTTTCTCTATTAGCCCCTCGCCCAGTCCTCTCTCTCTCTCTCGCTCTCTATAGTCGGAGTGTCTGGCCTGTTTCGACGCGTCGATATACGCTGCGGCGGCCATTATTTATCCAGTGCTTCGTGTACTTTTCGAGGAAGAAAGAAAGAGGTGCGGCGTATCTTTTAGGAAATTCATTTGGTTCGTAGGGATCTTTGTGGGAGAGAGATAGGAGAGAGGCTTTTATGTTTGAACGGGGGCAGAAAGGGTCAGAGACAGTCGCCGAGCAAGTGCGGCGGGGGGGAAGTAAGGGGGGTGGGGGGTGGCGGCACGGATAGTCCAGCTCATCGTCCATTTATAACGAGGTGAGAGTCCTTTTTGTTTTTAATAAAAGTAAGATAGAATCTATGATTTCGTTGAATGATTGAAAGTAATTAATAGAGGCACGCAAGCCATTTATTTTAAAATCGATGTTCTTCTTCTATTTTTCATGCTTTGCGACAGCCTTAAATTTTGTTTCTCTTTGTTAAAATTTTCTGTAAAAATAATATTTATCTGGTTTGAAATGATCAAGACTCAATGCTAGTAGATTTAATTAACCGTATGCACTAAAATATTGCTACAATTAGAGAAAAGAACAAGACAGATAGTCTGGAAATTCAAATATTTTAGAATCTTTATGCATGTAGATGTAAGTCTAAAGAGTCGTTGTAAAACTTGAAAGTTGTGTTGATTTAGTGAACGAAAACTGAATTTATTTTTCGTGAGAAATCATGAAAAAGTAAGTTCCATCGTTGCTTTTAAATAAAAACAATGAAAAGTATACGTAGCTTATTTGGTTTGTTATTACTATAAAAATTAGATAATAATTGGTCTACTTTGGATTTCCATCAACTGTTTCTCATTTGTTTGTTATAATTACAGTAATTTTTTTTTTTTTTTTTTTTTTTTTTTTTTTACGTATAATCTGAATCAATTCACATATGCTTTTCTTCAATGTTTTTTTTTACTTGTACAGTGCATTAATAAACATAACAATTATGATACTTTCTCTGGAACATGAAAATATCGAACATTATGTGCTGTTTTAGTTAATGCATTATTCATTGAAACTTTCATCGATCATATTATGATTTTTATGTCAACAATAACTTGGCATTTTAAAAGATAAAACATTTTTAAAGCTTTATTATTTCCAGTCACTTTGCTTAGAAGGAATTTCAACATTTTTACTGTGCAAATATTATTATTTTTATTAAGATGACAAATCTTGCAATAGAAAGTAACTAATCGACGAATAAACTGAATGTCAAATTTTTTTTATATTCAATTTAAGATGTAAGTAGCTTTCTCGTAATATTATTATTGTCCGTTATATCTATTATAGAATTATTTCGATCTGCTCACCTTATCTTCAATGAGAAAATATGACCGAAAGCAATACAATTTAAGAAACGGAACGGTTTTTAATGAAAATATTAAATAAAATATAAATGTTGAAATTCACCAGTCATATGAGCTTTAGTATTGAGTTATCCTAGTTAAAAATATCGGAATTTAAAAGTGATTTTTCCATTATCCTCCATTACTATTAATGCCGAGTTGGAGACATATTTTACGTCTCTTTTCCTCAGCCTCGGCCTTATCAAATATAAAAATATCATTTAACTTACCAGCAAATCATTAGATTGTAATATCGAATGAGCTCTAATCTCTGTAAAAGCTTCGATTCCCGTTCTCCTCTTACAAATATATACGTACGAGCTTACATGACGACACTTGCACGTCGACTCAAACACTCTAGAATTCGTTCAATCTTGTAACGACGGCAATTTTCCACGACCAGTAAAAATTACATTGTCCTGTTCTTTTGTCCATGCTATCTAGGTCATTGCGTTTTTCTTTTAAATTGTAATGACTATTGTAAAGTTAATGTTTTACCGGAGAAAAACACACGTCGGCAAGATTTTTTTACCAATAATAGGAAGAAAAAGTTGGAAAAATTGTTGTCAAGATTCCAAGGCTGACGGTAGTAGGGGATTTGGTGCCCTTCTCGTTATGCGAAATAAAACGAACAATCAGATTGTTAATATCACCGTCTTTTCTCTCTCTCTCTCTCTCTCTCTCTCTCTCTCTCTCTCTCGTTTGAGAGATTTATCTACGAATGGAACGAAAGAGAGGGAGAAGAGATGAAAAACAAAGCGAAATAGTAGGGAATGAATAACGAAGTAAGAGAGAGAGTTTTGATTTATTCGTTTCTTTCATTCACCTTCTTCACTCTTCTTTTGCCACTTTTTTTCATATTCTTTTCGGATATTACACAATGTTTTGAAGTACATGATTCTGAATTAGTGTACAACTGGCAACTACACGTACGTACATGCAGTCCACGTACAAAATAGAAATTAAGGGCTCAAGTGGGGGGTGAAAAAGCCAAGTTGTTGCCGAGTTGGTTTTTCAGGAAATTACAGGGTGTGAAAAAATGGGGATTTCCGAGTTTCCATAACTATAAATTAATAAGAAAGTTTTCTGCGCGTCATACGCATTTCTGCAAGTTTGTCGAGTATCTTAATGCAGTTTAAATTTATTGTACTCCGAGCTGACGTTACTCTCTACCCCATTTTTCCAGATTAATATGTATGCATAATTAGACGTCAGTTCTTTTACTTTGCATTTCAGCTTACGCCAACCTTTCCCTTCGTTCTGCAATTCGGCAACTTGTAAATGCACATTGCATAACAATTTTTCTCGGATATCCAATGACGACGTAATTATTAGAGCAGCATTTCCAAATTTGCATATTAACTACTCTTAGGATTACCTTAATTCAATATCAAATGACATTAAGTCAACTAAAAGGTCAACTGCAGTAACCGAGTTAAAAAGTAAGTTTATCCGGAAAGTGTAAAATTTCACATCTAATTGAATATTTATGTGGAGCGTCCGATGAAGCTTCTCGCACCTTGAAAACAGCAATAAGCTAATTAATTTAATTATAAGCGGGAACATGGGCGATCAGATATCACTTGATCTTCAATCGAATCAGCCACAATGACTCTGAAAGTTATTTTTCACTTTGGCGGAAAAAAGGTAAGCACCTGCTATATTAGGTAAGCGTCCAAGGTAATCGTATCATTAAAATGAAAAGGAAACATAAGTCTGTCAAATAACTAAATGCAGTTTTCCGGCTGAAACTTTCGCTTAAACGAGGAGCTCGAGAAATCGGAGAATACCCGCTGCTCTTATGGCATTTATTATCTGGCCGCAGTGAGCACTGACCCCAGATTACGGCACCAGATGTCAGCATATTCATTTTATCAAACAGACTGCAGAGGACGGTGAGGTGGCGGTGGGGGGGAGGGGGGTGGAGTGGAGTGGCAAGAGGCTGGCAACGCACGTAAAACGATATCGCGATCCGTCTGCAACGCAATTTGCCACTTTCGCGATTCCTGTAGTTTTTTTTCTCTCCGTATCCCCTCCCCACTCGCATCCCCGCTCCCCCCGAGCCACAATGTTTTAAGCACCAACCGAGATTAACTATTACTTACCCTGGCTCGAGGCTTTTCCTACGACTCTGAACTTTGGAAGCGAGAGGCCGAGGTAACCGCAAAAGCGTACAATCCCTCGAACCTCGGCGTCCACCGATGAATCCCCGTAACAATGTTAGTTTCTTGCTTCGCAGTTATGCCGAGTTTTGCCACGACTTTTTTTATTTGGACGTCTTTTTTATTTGGACGTTTGATTTTTGTTGTCTTGTTTTCACACCCGAGCTCTAGTATACTTTTTAATTAAGGTTTGTACCCGCGGCTATGTAATCATGACTTGTTTACATTAGTGGAAAGCTGTGAAGATATACATATACACATATGTATATATATATTGGTAGTAGGAGAGAATAATGCTTTTTTATTTTCCTATATATCAAGTATAAAATAATACAAGTGCAAAGTAGAAAATTGAGCTCTTGTGTAATGAAAATTTATAAATTTATAAATTAAATGATATAAAGAGTCGAGTATTGAATTTTTTAATGATAGGGAATTATCTTAATGTTTAATATCGAAGAGTGTGTATTGAAATAGACTGAAAGTTTCAATTACATCGGAAAAATATAATATTATTCCACTTAAAAGTATGAAACATTACAAAGCTCTTGAGGCAGGAATATTGAAATTCTATTTCTAAAATTTGGAGGAATATAGCAGCATAGTCAATTATATATTTAAATTTATAAAAACGACGTCAAATTAGAAATTGAATTTGTCAGCATATTTTATAAAGCACACAAGTTCTGAAAAATGTCAATTGGCTTGTGCAAATTTAAGATAGAGAATATATTGATCTATGCGTGGCTGGAGCCAAGTGTAAATACATTTAAGCTTTTTCTCCTTTTTTTTTTTTTTTCATATATCGCAAATGTGCATGTATATTGGTTAAAGTGAAATTAAACATATTTCACATTTCCGCTGCAAACGAAGCTTAATTTCAAGTGACCAAATGCATCGCACGGTGCTGATAATAATTAATACGCCAATATATGTATCATTTAGAATGAGTATTTTGACTGGTTGGCTTGACAGTTGATAACCATTGAAGTATATTTTAAAAATCTTTTTATTCGTTAACTTGGACAAGTCTGATAAGAATGAAAATGAAGGGTAAGATGAATAAGCCGAAGAAATAATTGAAAATGCAAATTTCAATTCCTAACACGATTCATTGCTTTGTGTGTAAGTACAGCACTCAACGAGTCTATTATCTATACAAAATTAAATATGAAATTAACCAAAACCTTCTTATATAATTATAAATGTGTCATTAAGCGTTGGACACGTCGAGGTAAATTTTTTAAATTTAGTTGGCATTGTGCACGTAATAAACTTAAAAAAACACACGTTGCAAATGCTATTAAATGTTTCATTGTACTATAAGTATCGAATGTGAATTATTCGATTCTTGTTAGCACAGCACTCACACGACACAAGACATTAAAAGCACAATTTGGAAAAAAAGCTAAAAGAACATTTTTATTTGTAATTTTTTTAATGCGGACTTATTTCTGATTTAGCCATTAATAATTGAAAGTGAAAAATGGCAGTTGAAAGTACTGGAATGATCGTAAGAATTTCAAACGCCGAGAGCGAAGGAAACATTATCCTTGAAATGAATGTAATGGCTTGCGTACAGTTAATAAATTTTACGAATAATTAGTCGACTAAATTTCATTGCACGATAAACATACAATCAATAGGCGTAGTACATCCTTTTATTGCTGCGCAGTCAATTCGTATTATTCGAAATTTCATTTCAATATTGACGTGGACAATTAGCGCGCACTCAAATCGACAATTACATCACTTAAGTGCTTGGAAGGGCACGCAATAATGGTCGGAACAATCAGATGGCGCGCAACAAGGCAGACCTCCACTCGATATATATATATATATGTATGTGTGTATATGTAAAATATAATGGTGGCTAAACTGGTGGGGAAACAAACGTAAAAAGTGTAACCAGTGAGAAGAATGCGCACAATCATTCCTTAAACGAAGCTGGAATGGAAATTTTCTCGTAAGATCTCGGGGGCGTAATAGAGCGAAGCGTCCCGACTTTTATCCACAGACTACGAAAGCATCAAGTGTCATAAAGTCGAGCTTTACGAGGACCTTTTCTCACTCAGCGCTTACTCCATAATTAAAAATCTCATTTACGCTGAGGGAAAACTTTTGCATTGTTATTAATACTCGTCTTCTTGGGTCGCTTAGGCGCGTTTTCTGATATTTCCTCGGCTGATTCCGAATTGACAATGTCCGCGGATAATTTTGTTAATTCACGACGAATGCTTTTAGCGTGCTATTGTGTTGGTTTAGCCAACACTCGCGGCCTAATGAAATGCATTCTAATTATAATTTGTAAAAACTTGAAGCGGCCTAATTAAAATGCAAATTGTGCTAAGAAGAAGCACATTAAATTGCGAGTCGATTTAATTAATCGGAATGCGCTAGTAGTTTGAAAAAGAGTTTTATGTATCGTAAGATTTTATTTGATCAGATGCAGATATATATGTGTGTGTGTGGCTACGTTCGCTTGACAATAAATGTCTGCGATGCAATATGCTTATGGTTTTATATACTTTTGCGGAATTACGTTATACTTAAGAATTTCTTGAGTTTGAAACTTAAATCAATTTTAAGGGGATTCAAAGAGCTGGGAATTCTGATTTTCCGGATCCCAGTGTCTCTTGAAACTTTGCATTTGAAACTTTAATGCCAGAAAGACTAATTTCGACTTTGCGAAAATATTTATGCCGATGAAGGGAATAAATGATAAGACTCGAATATTCCGCATTCACGAATACTGTTATAGTACAATTTTAATAATAATAAACGTGCAATAATGGCAGCTGCAATGTTAATTAGTCTTTATTGGGTAATGATTGGATGAAAGGAAAATTCTTTCATATATAATCGTCGCATATTATTCTCCTCGATTTCTCTGAAAAATCTAATGTCAATTATGCCCACCATTGTTTTATTTGTCCTTACTTACACTAATTCACTTGATAACTCTACACGCCGACTATTTTCTCACTCCTCCAAGGCATAACAATGCTCTAATGTACAATTCAATTCGGTTTCTTTTAATTCTCACTAATTATTCCAATGCAATTGCATTGATGGATTTTGCGCAAAGAGCTCGATTGACTCGAGGTTGTGTCTTTATGAAAATTCCTTCAATTAGTTTATGGAAGACTATGAAATCCGTTCGCTCCACCTCATTAGTCCTATTAAACAATTTACTTTGAGCACGGCAATAGGAATCCTACGATTGTTAAGTGCACGGTAAAGCGATGGGGGGGAAAAAAAATAGAAGAAGCATGGCATTACCAACAGCTCGGTAAACATAGTTAATTCGTCCAAGAAGTTTCTTTGATCGGCAAAACGCATAACAACCGGGCACTATTCACTCCTCCTCTTCTCCTCTCCCTTCCGCAGCAGTTGGCTGGCTCCTTATCCCCTCGGCAATAAATCCTCCTCGCGGAAATCAATATGTCTCGGCATCCCTCCAACTCTCTTCTACAATAATTCGCTGGTCCATTTATATCGCGACCCAATTCTCCACATACCAGGTGTGCATTGGTACTTTGCTTGGAACTCCATTGGAAAATCTATGAGACTTCTTCCATTGACAATTTGGCGAATTAGCCGCAACCGTTACTTTCGATATCGGATTATCGTCTCGTTGCCTATCTCTTCCTATCTCGCGCTCTCTTTACAAATGCCAAGCCAGCCGTAGTAGCTTTTATATTTCTCGCCTATTGGAAATCATTGGGCTAATCGAAAATTGGAAATCCGTAGTCACATCGATAACAAGTTGCATCCGCCTCACTGCCAATCGCCGTATTACCGAAATATCCTTGAATATATAAGCGTGGGGTGCAAAAATTTCCATTTAAAAATTTCAAATCCAACACCAGTCGCCTTCACTCGCTTATCTCTCTTCGGTCTTTACATTTTTCTCTCTCCTGCCACTCGCGCGCACTGCACCGAGGAAAATATGCGTGTGCAGAGAGTGGCGCAGCCGAGGGGGGACAATAAACTCGGTGGCTATGACATGGATTGGAGAGCACGCGGTGAGGAAAAGCCATCGGCTCGCCATTTTTATGGGCCGAGTGTCACGACTGCGTGCACTGCCACTGTTGGCTTCGTCTGCTTACATTTTAATTACGGAATTTATCAAGTTCGCAGGCACATATCGACGCCCGTGCGCGTGATTCTTTTGCCACTGCAAGTAGAAAAAGCGCAGAATGACGTACTTTTTGTTCCGTGGAGGCGAATAGAAGAGGGACGTCGCCGCTCCACTGATAAAGAGACGAGAAACAATGAACGCACATTTGTAATGCCGGCATTGTTTACGCGCTAGTGAAAATTAATTATACGGAGAGGGGGGGGTCGGGGGGGGAAGGAGGCATTGACATTGGAAGCGAAATCTCTCGCTTTAGAGTACTATTAATTAAGACTGTCATTAGGAGTGCCAAGGATGCCTTATCCGGACTTTAATTTTGAATGGCATTTTGAATATTTCCTTTAGGGATCTCTCCATTTCACGCCCCTCATCCGCGCAAAAAGATTGCACACTTTTCTGCCGAGGCTCGGCACACACAGCTCGCAGCGCACGTACACCACGACATTTATCCACGTTTTGTTGAATTATATAAATTACATCGTTTCGCCAGAGTCGTTCCAATTATCAATGATGCGCTGCTCCCCAAGAGATGCTCATAAATATGAATTGCACGCTGAAAGCATTGCGCCATCACAAATGCATAATCAATATCGTAATTTTAGATTCATTAAGCTGTGATTTGAGTAGAATTGCAAATGGCCTTGACATCCCTACCTACCGTGGAAGAATTTCAATATTTACTATCATGGCAAGATGAAGATGAAGTCGTAAGGGGCGTCATTTGATTGGAAAATGCTTAAAACGAAACTTTTCTCCAAAGAAAATTTGCCCCCAACTCTCTTTATGTATATCCGATAAAATAAAGCCCTCGTGCCGCTTTCCTAGCGTTTATTTTACATCTTCATTCCTCCCGCCATATATATATACGCAAAGAAAGACGGGAAGGGACAGGTGGATAGCTTGACGGTGTGTGTGTGTGTGTGCCCGTGCGCGTGCGTGTGAGAGATCAGAGCGAGCAAAGTATAAAGGTAACTGGAGCTATTTCATCTCGACGCCGGAGCTCCCCGAAACCGATTTCATTCCATTGCTGCGCCCAAAGCACAGTCTATTCAACCCCATTTCCTTATGTCGCGCTACGAAGCCATTTAAAGCCACGCAAAAATTGAGTCGCTCAGGATCAACCGCTATCTCTCTCTCTCTCTCCCTCACTTGCGTTCTGCAGTTTTACCTATAGGAGTCACGCGCTCGCTGGCTTGTTTCGCCTCGAGCGGCTTCACCTCCGCGCTCTGGTTAGATTTTAAGGGTAGATTCCAAGAGAAAACCCAGTGTGCTCTTGTGCGTGCGTGTGCGTGCGTGTGCGTACATGCTCGGGCGTGTGGGAAAGACGCGGGGTGAGAGAGAGAGAGAGAGAGGGAGAATGAAGCTTTTCAGGGAAAGCCCGTGGAAGTGGTACGAGAGTCGAGTAAAAGAGCCAGCGAAGGAGTTGAAAGTCGGAGGGTTAGAGCGACAAAGAGGAGGGGAAAAGAGAAAATGAGGATAGAGGGAATGGGAGACGAAGAGGATCAGCCGGGGAGTCTAAGATTAACGACAGGAGTAAGAGGGATGGCGACAAGTGCACTAATACAAATTTTAGGTAATCACCAGTACAGCTGGATGTGTGTACCTGTCGCGTGTGTGCGTGCGCGCGCGCGCGCGTGTGAGCTTAGAATTAAAGTGGAGTAGGTTGGCTTTTTGAAGTTTGGCGTTTGTTTTGAGTTCCAGAACACTAGTCTTTTGAAACCGGGAAGGATTTTAGTTTAACAACGAGTGAGCAATTAAATTACCCAACAATGCTATTTAAATGGATGGTTTAAATGGCGATCGGCGGATGGTCGACAGAATTTATGTTGCGCTATTGTGATATATTTTTCAAATCAATAGCACCAATGCCGAGGCAATTACCAAGGAAAATCTTGTGTAGTATCTGTGTATCGAGTATTACGTTAAAATATTTTTCGGAATTTTTATAAATTGATCGAGATAATAATTTAAATAGTTATATTTAAGCTTTCAGATTAATTATTATAAACTATGGCGATTTGTGCTTCGTTTCCACTGGTGATTTCGAGCTACGCAATATGTTGGAGGAATATTTTCCGATCTCTATCTACTTGGAGCTAATACTGACTAGTACGGATATCTGAAAAAATTTTACCAAATTGAAATAATCAATTTCAAATACGAATGTGCATGTTTGGTTCTTTAGTTTCATCGATAAATCGTAATTGATTCGATCTCATATAAAATATAATACTCGTGTTTCATCATCATTAATGTCCGGGTATTAAATATTTAGAGTTCGTAACTACATACTAAATGTTGATTTTTTTTTCCCCGTGTTTTGTAATATTAATAATCCACTTGGCCGAGTATTTCATCTGTGTTAAATGCACTTTAGTGTGAAAAACTACTGGGTATGAAAATTTTTTTTTTTTTTTTTTTCGAACCACACAATGAGAAATAAACCTTTAAAATTGTGGTTTACGGTCAAATGGATTAGCGCTCACTCTGATAAATTCGAAATCTGTTAAATAAGCGACTTCCAATTAAATCCTATGGCTCGCTTAAGAAATAATGCTTCACTTGATAATTTGTTGTGGAAGATATTTTAAAGTTTGTCGGAAAATAATACACAATGTATTATAATACGAGCGATAAAGCTTGTCTCTCACTGTACATGACGGTTTCTCTGATTCCAGATATGTCGAATTGAGTTATCTTTAAAAATGTCGGGAATCTGCATACATTCGGGAAGGAAAAATTTCAAAAGATCACCACATTCCAACTCAGTGATCTCGAAAACATTAAGATTTATGAAAGGCTCGTGTTTAAAAACTTATTTATTAACTTCAAACATGTTCTACTTCAAAGCGATAGAGAGAGAGCGAATTTCACCACGATAATGATATTCCTACTGCAAACTATTATTATTAATGAAATTTATTTATGGTATTGCATAAAAAGTTATTTAGGGGAAAAGAATGCAATTCCTCGTATCGAGCAAGTATAGCTAGAAAGTGCATTTTCGCCATAAAATTGGACTCTATTTGTCAAAATTGTCCGTTATTATCTCAGGTATCTCGTCTCAAACAATATTCGCTGCGATTAAACGCGAATGAATTCTCCAAAGAGTGAGGACAATATCGTTGAAATTAATGTCCGAAAATAATCCTTAGACTCTTCAATTTTTAAATACCAAGAGCTCTCAGGTGCTATGAAATTCTCTATCTATAAGCCCCGTATAATACACAGAATAGAAAAAGACAGGTAGATCTGCTCTGTAATACCCGAGTATTATTATCTCATTATATCTGGCACTATCCATTTGAGCTTTATATTCCATAAGTGTGACACACACTTTCCATCGCGTTTTCCACGTATTACGCTCCTTTGGATATACAAATTATTATACTTTCCGTCATACACACCTTATGGCATTCCATCTCTTCTAGCTTCCAGCGACTGCATTACAACGCGCACATTACAATACGCGATATCGCGAATTAATAGTCGGAAAATGTACACGAGGCGTGGAAATGAGAAGACGAGCGCTCGCCACGCCAACCGCCATTCTCCAAATGAAAAACGTATTAAACTAGCTCGCATGCTTTTCTTACGTCACGGATCTCGAATTAATTACAAGGATAGGGTAAACGGGATTGGCGAAAATCCCGTTTTCCAGGCAGGCTGCTCGAGGAGTGCATTTGCATGCCATCGGCCGCATCCATCCGCGGCTCCGACTCCTTCGCGAATACACAAATGCACCACCAGAGGCTCAAGTGAACCGGCCGCTTTCTTCAGGGGCCCAGGACTGTTGAGAGTGCGTGCGTGTGTGCGTGTGCTCGATGTTTATTATCTGGAGGAAGGGCAGGATGACGTGGCGGATAACGAAGTGGTCGAATAACACTTGAAAAATAGGCGAAAAGAGAGATAATGCGCTGCTTTTCTAAAATTACACTAAAAGTATTCACAGGCACGCACATTTTTCTGCGTACGCGTAGAAGACGCACAGGCTCGAATGCACATGCAAGCAGGCTTATAGAGGCACGCACAGGTACGTGTACACACAAGTGCATGCGTTATAATATATAGAATCGACTTTGGTCATGCCGCAGTGGTATCGAGCGAAGCGCAATCTCCCTTCCACTTTTCTCCATCTCTTGCTTGGCGAACCCCCCTCCGCCCTCCCCCGCCCCCTCCGCTGCCAACCCTAGTTGAACGCGTCGGGTGTCTCCTCCTCCACCACCGCATCCCACTCATCCTCAGCTTCCTGCTGCTCTCGCCATGTGACTCGACTATCCCCCAGAGCTCCGAATTTCCTCTCTCTCTCCTCCTCTCTCGCTCTCTGCCTAGGAGCTTTCTATCTTGGCGGTCTGTTTTATCTCTCTGGTAGTCGGGCTACCCATCGAGTCCCTGCTTCCGAATGATAGAAGAAGAGGATGGAATCGGGCTTTGGGCTAACGGAGCGAATGGCTGGTGTGAGGGGAGGTTGGGAGGGATGGAGGGAGGAGGAGGAGGAGGAGGAGGAGAAGAGCCACGTGGTATTTGCAGTAATGCTATTCCGTTTGGTGTTTAGTGGGCGAAAGCTACCAATGTAAAATGTGTGTGAGAATTGAGGAAGCCGAAGACGAGAAGGGTAGGTGTATGTCATTTTTATGATATTATCGCGGGTTTATTTGGCTGTTTTTAAGTCGCCTGTAGATGAGCACGTAATTCGGATGGGAAAATTGTCTTCAAAGGCGGATTGGGAGGCTGTCTTCGGGTATGTTTTAAAATCGCGTTATCTCGAAGGATGTAAACAGCTTTATCATGATTAGAGACTTTCGAGCAACAGAAAATCTTTAATCCCCGAGTACTATATTTTGCGGCCTAGCAATTTATAGCATGAGACTTGGAATGAATGTTGATGCGAGTTTTCGAGGAGAGTTTCAATGCCATTTATCGATTATTGGAATTTCTATAAAGGTGAATAATTGCAATTGCATCGAAGTCATGCATAGATAAAGTGACGTGTCGCAAAAATTACATATAGTTATACGATATAATTTTGATGAATATGAATCATGAGCGTAAAATATATGATTTATGTTGTTCGGTTACAAATTATAGAAATGCAAATTATGCATATTTCATTTTCACTTTGAAAGCCTAATAACCTTATAACGATGAATTTAAATAACATGTATATATATATATATATATATTTATATGTATATATATGTATATTACGAATTATAATTTTTTCTTACATCATTCGTGCATTTCTCGTATTTTATCTTTATTTTAGCAATTCGTTGACACGCACATTTCTTGTTTCACATATTCATACGTACGTATTTGCTTACATATCGCGGGGGGCGCTGGTGTATGTGTGTGTGTGTTTGTGCGCGCATAGACGCTTCTGTTAAAATAAAAAAACGACATAGAAAATTGGTACGTCAGAGGAGGTGGAGTAGGAATTATTCTGATTTCACTTCAATTTTTTATCATACACACAAGCGCACAGATATTTCGCGCAACGCTAGCTCCAACTTCATTTTTTCTTCGATATTTTCAAGTAATATTTATAACTTAACATACTTATAATTTATTATTAGTTTGTTAGTTTAGTAAAAATTTATATAGTACAAATGAGTATCAGATAAATTGGTCGAAAGCTTTTCAATGAGAATGATTTGAGAATGAATAAGATTATTCGCAAATAACAAAGATTACTCACGAGAGAAAGAAAGACACGGGGGATAGTAATACCGAGAGAGAAAGGGAGAAAGTAGTTTGTGCACTTTATAGCTTAGAAACAACTCAAAATGAGTACATTAATATAATTTGTTTAACAACAACATGTGCATTAATATGTAATTCACATATTAAACAGAAATTCGGTCCTAATGGCAAAGCTTTCTTCTTGCCGAGTGTATATGGTAATTGCATTTCATGCCAGTGATTAAGTGCAATAAAGCCGTAATGCTCGTAACGAGATTGCCACGAGAGGGTCTTTGCGGGCGTCTATAACACTTCAAAAAAATCTTTCACTTAAATCAATAGCACATTGAATTTTCTCTACTGAATCCAATGGATACAGCAATCATATGGAGAGCTACGGTAATCTTCGTTTTAGAACGGGTTTTTCTTTTTTTTTTTTTTACGTGAATGCGTTGTATGTGTAGCCAGGCACATTACGGTCATCCTATAAACGGGAGAGAGCACTGTTTAGATCTCGAAACAATTTAAAATTCTATTGTTATAATGGTAATTCTGTGCGAGGGTTGGCACCGGGAGAAATACCCTCGTTCACGAAATAATGCTTTTCTCATGCAAACTTCAACTGAGTGAAAATTGGTTTTCCTCCTAAAGAGATGTTGAATACTTTTCACGTGTTATCGTATCGATAACTTTAACGGGTCTTTGAGTTCTTGAATTACATTATGGATAAATTCTCGTGCATTGTAGAGACTGTTAAGCCTAGGACGATCTATCATACATAACATAAGTTTTCTCTTACAAGTTTTAATGATTATTAGGCAATTCAGTCGCTATCGAAGCGGTAAACTGAATAAAATTTTACTTCCTTCTTATTATTCGAGTAAGCAAGACCTCGACCTCATTGCAAATCAGATAAAATCAAGTCATTTTATCATCGCTTAAAGATCGTATGTCAGTCATTTCACTTTTATTATGCACTTGTAAATGAAGAGGTATTTACAATAAGGAAATCGATTTTCTAAGTCTGTAATCTTATGCAGTGTAGTGTACTGCCAATGGAATTTGTAAGATGGCCATTGTGGATAAAGCCTTTGACGTATTTATCGCTACCTTAAATAATATATACTGCAGGTATATCATTCTGTACACATCGAGATATTCTCCTCTGTGCAGACTTTAATTGTATAAATATTGGATTAGTCACTAACGCAATAAATAGCTTTTTAACATTAAATACATTATATTTCTCTCTCTCTCCCTCTGCCCTCCAAATCTCATGTTGAATGGCGAGCGAAGTTTATGGTATTATTGCTGTCGTGATTTCGTAACGTCAACATCACCTGCCTATAGACACCTGTCAAGTCCCCTCATGTGCAGCCAAGAGTAATGTCATCACTACCCTGAGCATTAACATTGTCCTGGTTTTTCGTAATGCACTGAATAATAGACTCGTTCAGCTTTAAATTCAACATTAGATTTCTTTGCCGGCATTGCCGATACTTAGGCGTATGAAGACATCGTAGGTTCAAAGTGATATTTCTTCGAACATTGATAATGCTTAAAGCAGATAATGAAAATAGTAAGAAAAATCAGACCCAATGCTCGTAAAGTATTGATTTTTCATTAAAAGGGAATTTGCATCAGTCTGGGAGCATATCGTAAGATTTGATAAGGATGTGAGAAAGTTTTAAAAGTGTAATTATAGTGAAATCTACGAGTAATACATCGAGCCATTACAAGGGTCAGTTTAGTAATGTCTTATGGCATTTTGGCGGCGGACCAAGGCCATAAAGTAGTTACATTTACACTAACAAGATATTCTCAATTTATATTGGAGTATCAGTTGGAGGCCATTAATGCGATTTATGATGATTTAATTATATAAATGCTTGTGCGAGCACATAAAGCTGGATTTATTTCAAATGGAAATGTAACGTGCAACTAACTAGTTTGGAAAATCGTTCTGAAAATTTCTCATCTTGATCGCTGACTATTAATACAGTCGATTGTATCGTCCCTTCTATTTCTCATAAATACACAAGTTCTTATTGAATTTTATATGCCACGTGGGAATAAAATAGCAAAAACACCTACAAGCTCGCGGAGAACAAAGATAATACAAGAATCGTCATTGAGGGCAAAATGAATACAAGAGAATACCCCAGAGGATAGAGTGTGGGTAATAATAAATTAATGTTTTGATATTGAGATCAGAAAAGAAAGTAGAGTCCATGTGGATTTGGAATAAATGATTTTACAAACACGCTTAAAGGTAACAAGTCATTTGGTATTATTAAATGTAAAAGAAAAAGTTATCTCAAAATGGCATAGCACTCTCATAATTGCACAAAATGTATTTGAATCTTTTGAGTTAATACGTGAAAATTTACTAGTTTATATGAATATAGGAATAGAGTGTTTCAAATGTTGAACTGTGAAATCAATGAAATTTTAAAATTTTTCAAATGAAAATCACAACGTTTTCCTTACACAAGTAAACCACAATAACAGAAGCTAAGCTCATAATTTTGCAGAGCCATCAATTTGTTTGAAATTCCGATTTTCTAGCACGATCGATTAATTCCAATATGAGCATATCTACTAATGAAATTGACCCAAGTCCGATAAAATATTATTTTTCAAGAGAATTCTCTAAAGGTATGCTTTAGAGGCCGTTTAATATATTTTAAAAATAAATTTCGTATGCACTCGTTAAGCAATATTGCTTTATCTACCTCAACTTATCAAAACAAAATTAACGTTTTTTTAACAACAATTTAGAAGCATTCACCCTTATTACCCGTACCCATGATTACCGACGTATTATGCAAAAATCACATGAGATCCATAATAATAACATTGATACTTACATTGTCTACTTGCTAATGGAGTCATTAAAAATATTTCATTACGCAATATTTCATTAATTTCTCACAACTCGTTTTACAATTATTTGACAATTCTTAAAATAAATTATTCCTTAAAAAATATTGATTACATTCGGGATGTCGAATGCTCTTCTGCACTGAATAATGATAATTACACTTTATTAAAATTTCAAATTAAAACATACTTTGTGTATCATAAAAAGCGTTATTATATCAAATATATACTACTAATGATGTAAATATATACTCGTTTAAAGAGAGGTTATTCTTCTTCTATCTATTTTGAAAGAAAATTTTTCTTACCAAGAAATAATAACGTTTATCATCCGAGCATCCTTTTTTCGAGCGCACGAAATAATTTACATAATGAAGTTTGCATAAAAAAAAATAGTATATTCATTGGCTGCATTGAGAAGTGCGCAACAGCAGAGAAAGGGAGGAGGAGGAGGGAAGGCAGAGAGAGAGAGAGAGAGAGAGAGAGAGAGAGAGAGAGAGAGAGAGTTCAAATCTCCAAAGAATGACTTGGCAACGTGTAATCACAAGCGTATAGCGACAACTTTGTACACATTTTAACGTAAAACTTACGAATCTATTTGCTTACGAATTCCCTATTATTTATAGAGGAATAATCCATAGCGTCCTTGCTATTAATATAATAACGCCTGAATGAATAAATCAAATGTTTTCCTTCTTCATGCAGAATTCGCTAAATTCGTGTTTGTCATTATATTTTTTTTTGACTAGGCAAAGCCTTTGTTCTTATTAAATCTGTCAGAAAAATATTGTTACCCAATTGAAGAGCTATAATATTTTGCATTCTCATTTTCACAAAGGACATCCCGATATTTCTCGAAGAAAAAAAAGTATTTCATCGTGATGCAATTATTGTAATATGATAGCTAAAAACTTTGCGTTCGTGAGGATTTATTTATCAACATTGAAATCAATAATTATCGTTCCACTTAAACTGAACTTTAAAATGTTCCACTTTAGTATTATAAGAATAATATATCTCTATTAAAGATGCCTAAAGAGAACAAAAAACGTAATATCGAATGGTCCAAGTAATGTGAGCATTAAATGTAATATCCCGTAAATTATTCATTGTATAATTTTTTAAAAAATCAGAAAAAATTAATGAGAAAAGTGCTACTAAAAGTAATAATGATTGTAAATTGTATATTTGATGCATAATTTTGCCAGATAATTATGCGAAAACTCGATAGTATTTCGGCACGTGATTGTCTTGGCAAAAATTACAACATCATCGAGAGCGGCAAATATTATTTTACCAAATATTATTTACACCGTACAGAAGAATGAAGAAATGTTTGGTGGTAAAAATGCTCATTGTCTACCGATTAAATAATCAATGTTGGCTGAAAAGAATTTTTTCTATTTGTAGGTGGCTTATATAAATTTAAATAGCGTCTTTACAACAACAACAAAACTAATAGTACTGTAATTTAATTGAGGAAAAGGAAATATCCTGGATGTCTTTCTCAATGAAACATTCTCTCTCTCTCTCTCTCTCTCTCTCTCTCTCTCTCTGTGTCCCTCTCGGTGTCATCCATCCATCCATCTCGGTAATCATCAACCTCAGTCTTCCTCTATTCCTTCCATCAGGCTCGCTCTGCGTCTCAACATCACAAAGTTGTTCACGCTGTGGCCTCACACACAGACACGCGATATTGTCATGTAAATAGGGGGGAGCCGAGCTCCGAGCAGGACAGCCTGTTTTCCCTTAATCACACCAGCACTTTTTGCCGTAATTATGCGTGAGCGGACGAGGAGGTAGAGAGAGAGAGAGGAGGGAGGGCGGCCGAAGGAGATTTTCTCGTTAATGGTGGGTGACTTGAGGAGGGTTTTTCTTTTCCAGTATCCTTCTCGGGCGTCTTTGTCGGACGGCTTAAAGGATAACCTACTTCGAGTTGTGATTTAAATCATCATAATCGTTGCATTTGAATACATCAGAAATTTCCATAAAACCGTTATTAAAAAGGTGAGCTTCTATTAAGAATGGAGGTGCATTATTCGAAGGGCTAATTTAATTTAGTGTTTTTCTTTTAATCCTTGTAATGCTCGCGGGGCTGTGAATGTGCTATTTATCATTATTGCGAGTTAAATTTTAATCAGCGGCTCTTTTTTGTGGCAGTACTATGTTGATAATTAGAGTGGTTTGGTGTAGAGTGAAAATTATTTGAGCTTTCCGTTGGTTAGTTACGGTTACTTGGAGTGGTTGAGGTGAAAATAAAGTATTTGGCCTTGGCGGCTTTGCAATTAAAATCGTCGAATTATTGCCCCGTGCCAGTCAAATTCAACCAATTCCCCGGCCAGCCAATACCGAGAAATTGCGCGGTAATTGTGCTGTAACATTACGTTATTAGGAACTTGTTGAACGAAAGTTGCACGAAAGCAGGAGCGCTAAAGAATCGGAAAAGTGCGGCGCAAAGACACGGCTGCGAGTAAAAGGGTCAACAAGAGAAAAACAAAGATTAAAATAAAACTTGGAAATTGGAGCTTGGCATAAAATTGTGTTGTATCCCGTCTAAAAATAGAAGTATTTGAGTTAAGGGATTTTAAATTGATACCGATAACATGAAATTACAAAGTAAAATTTTCTCCTACGTTGGTCACACGATAGAAATTTTCTTAGCTTTTTTCTTCCGAACGAGCGGAATTTAAAAAGGCGGACGACTTACAATAACAGAACGCTTGGCTATTTTGAGCCCAGTTGACATTAAAATAAAGCAGCATTGAACCGAGGAGGCGAATGTCTCTTAAACATTTGACGCAGACTTTTCACATCGAGTTTGCGACAAATGAAAACTCGAACGTCAATTGCCCATATAAATTTCAAATACCTTTACGAGTTTAATATTGACTCTCACGATAAGTCGAATCCCGATAATTGCCGGCATTACCCAATTTATTCCGGGGACTATAAATTAGCACTACCACAATGCCAGCCCTGCAAATAAGTTATAAAGTGAATTTGTATAAGCGAATGTGAGGGCAGGATGCTATTTGAAATTGGTCTTTTAAGTTCTCTCGATCTAAAACATCTTTTCCAAGTGCTTTATTCACGGGGGACGTCACGGATTCTGCGATTGTCGTTCATCTTTGTTTCGGCCTATAGTGCGCAATGCCGATTACGTAACGACGGCGAACGAAGCAAGGAAAAGGAAATTCGAAGTAAGCTATTGTTCGCTGGATATGCGCACACGTAGCGTCTCGAGATTCGCTTAGAGACGGGGAACAACGAAGCACACTCCCTTCGAAATCTCTTTTGGAGATCAATTCGACTAGTGCTTTATTGCAAGAACTGTTTACTATTTGCGATGGAATCCTCCTTCACTTTCCGCCCCCTCCACGCTTGGCGAGCGACTGCATTCGCAACCATTATACGAGATTTCACTCGATGTACGCGAAATCGCATTTGGCTCCATCTCCGGGACATCGGGGCCAATGTACCTTCAAGTTCTTTATAAGCTTTATCGGCTCTTGGCATGGCGAGGCTCGTTTTAATAAAGGTCGCCGGTACTGCGAGGTAAATGGCGAGAGCAGCAATGTTGTTAAGGGCAAGGCAATTTTTCCAGACTTTCGGCCGAAGAAACGCCGATTTTAAATATTCGAGCCTACGGGCAGTGCGGAGCACGCGTGTCTCAATGTCGAAGAGAGGCGCTGGAATTTTTTTAAATTCGTGAATACTAAGTAGCATTTAGGTTGTAAGAGACTCGCTGTTAAGGGCACTACTTTCGCATTCCCTTAACGATTCTTGTATAAACGAGCGGAAGAAAAGAGAAAAATATATATATATACAAAGTAAAAGAAAATCCGCGAAAGTAGATTCTCTAGGTAACCAAGGGAGCGGCATTTCGCCTCGTCGACACATTTGTATGCGATAGGGATATCGAGTTTGATGAGTTGATGACGATGTAATACGATATTACCAAAAGGGCAAATTAATTTCAAACTGAAACGTCGAATCAGTTGTTTGTGATTTAGTTTTCCTTAAAGTTGGCAATGCCTTGCAATTCTTTTCCCACTCACTTGCAATCTATGCACTGATAATGTTACGATGTTTTGAGAAAAAAATTTCAAAATTAAACGACAGTCACTAAAGTATAGGCCTAATGTATGCTTTAGGGAATTATTTACGTATCGATTACTTTAGATAGTAATAATTAATAAGCATTCCTTTCAACCGATTCATATTTCTTTGCACTGAAAACTTAATTACATTTTGATGAATGAAAATAGTCTTTCAGTATTAAGATGGACGGTATTTATTATTTCTTGTTAGATATAGATTTAAAAAGCCATTAAGAAGTAGTGTGACACATAAGATATGAAAGTCTAAGTGAGCTTAAAGCGTATTATATACCAGTGACAAAATAATTGGATTGAATTTTTAAAATTGATCATATTTTCATATATATTATTCCATAAATTATTGTTCCAATTCTTTAAGGACTAAGTAATCAAACTTATTTAAACGTAAGAGCGTATTTTATAAACATATTTTACCAAATGAATAATAATAAAATGAAAAAAGCAATATTTTGAATCAATAAATTACTTTCATTACAATGTTTTGATCAATTTTTCATATTATTGTCACGGAAAAACGATCACGTTAATTGTTGTTTCTGTTTTCAATAGAATTTATTAACATTACTAATGCCATTGTGTGCTATCTTTACATTTTTAAATGATTTTGACATATATAAACATATAAACATATATGTGTGTGGGTGTGTGTATAAATATAAGCGGTGTTTTCAGCGATAATGTTTCGTGAATACATTTTACTTACACTTTACGTGTCATTGTTTGCTGGTTATCAAAAGCTCGGCTTCCAATGTCATGTTTTATACAAACCTGAAACAAACAGAAACGTATTTTTAAATATTCGCCTCACCGACGTAATCTCAAATTAATTGTTTATTATATCTTGTCGGGGCATTTATTACAAAAATTGAAAAGCAGGCATAATGAGGGGACAAAGCACGGCCAGTTTTCACGCAAAGGCTTATCTCGTCGCAAAGCGATTCGCTGTACAATAATATTATTATTAAAGATAATGGGAGGGCGAAGCGAGGTAAGAGAAAGAAGGGAATTGTCAGCTTTGTCGAAGAACGGAGGCGAAGGAGGAGACGGGAATTACGGCGCATTAGGATGCCTCGCCGGGGCGAGTAAGCGAATTTCACGGGAAGGTAAACAAAAAGGCAAAGGTAGCTAATGCGTGCCAGGTCCGCGAATTAAGCTCACTTAGATAACGTTAGATAACGCCACCACAGGAACAACAGCAGAAAGTACAAGTTTTAACGCGGGGGACGCGAGCTGCGGATATGGCGAGTATGGGCGTGGGAACAATGGTGGGCGGGGGGAGGGGGAGGGTGGTGGCTCGCGAGGATAGGAGAGAAAAATCTTTAAGGGTAATGGAGGTAGTCGCGACGGAATTTTTCCTCTACACGCGGGATAAAAAAAAGTATTGGTGAGCTAATAGAATTCTTAAGCATAGCTTATAAGTGAATGGTGCATCGCTTATGATTCAGAGTGTCGTATGAATTTGGTTTGTAAAACAAAATATCTTGATTTAAATTTGCCTTTTTAAAATTTGCATTTTATTCATTAAGGTTTTATGAAACTTGGAATTTCGCGCAACTTGAAGTCAGGCTTATTGGTTTCATGTATTTACATTTCTGAATGAACGAAGGCTTAAAATTACAAGACTTAAATAATTAAAATAAATCTTTTGAATGTTCAATGCTCTCCTTTTCCTTTAAACCCTTTAAAAATGATGCATTCATTAGAATTTATGCCTTTGAAACTTTTCCCCTTCCTTTCCCCCTCTTCTGCACTGTGATTATTCTTATATCGTAGAGTTGTCATTATAGTACAAAATATTCATCGCTCTGGATTTAAGTTCACTTACTCCCTCCAGCCACACAGTATATCTCTACGACTTTTCATTACGTGCACAATTTATACCCAAACTAATTAAACTAAATATTTAATCGGCTATTACTTTATGTAATATAAGGTAAGCGTAAGTTCGCATTGTATAGGCGTGTTTTACCTGCCGCACAACACTAGAAATTTGAGTTTGTGCAATGGGAGCTTCGTGCACTGTGATTTTTTTTAATACTAAAAAGTATCTTGCGGAATTCAAATAAATCTTTGTAGCTTATATTGATGATTATGGCGATAAGAATGCGTTTGAAGCTCACAGTAAAGAAGGCAAAATGGCTTTTTAATATGTCAGGTGCCATCGTATCATCGTACTTAATTAGTCGATGGGACTTTAATCAATTAGCTAATTTACTTGTCCAACCTACATATTGCAAATATTTGTGTGGTTAGTATGTAAAAAATAATGCTGAACATTATAAAATAGTTGCGTCGATTGTTCCAGCGTGAGAATTTGCGGCAATTTCAGTATAAATGGCACTCATACTCCCTAGCGGTTAATGTCGCAAATAACTTATCGAGAAAATGTTGCAAATCTTAGCATAATAACCAGAAGTGCGCGAAATTTCAATTTATATAAACGCCGCAGACACACCTGTCATTAATTATCTTGTAATTATTATTGGACATTCGCACTTGATGAACGTCGAGAGCTTCAAGGATTGATAATAATACAGTCTGAGGTTATCTATACTCGAGGCCAGGATCAATTGAAATAGTCGACAAAGAAAGTAATCGGTCAAGTTTCGTTTTCCCCGATTAGGAACGTAATTTTATAAGCAGAGAAAAGCAGCGGTGCAGCGAGATTTGCGCAGACAATGGGAGCGTCTTCCTCACTACCAAAGATTTCCCGGGCATCCTCGTGGCGCAGATACAGAGCATATTCGACGAACAAAGGGTGTTGGAAAAAGTGAAGTAAGAGAGATCGAAGAGGGAAGAGAGAAGGAGAAGGGTCGGAGAAGAAACGTAAAAAAGAATGAGTCTCTCCCACCCCCTTCCGATCTCGCTCTCCTTTATCTTTCTTTCGATGAAAGCAAAGTAAATGAGCGTTTCTATCTCGAGCGAAGAATCACAGATGGAGAATTGGGAAATCGAATTAGTTGCCTCTGGTTTTGCGAGCACTGTGGCAGTCTTCCCTTGCTCGCCAGCCCCCCACCCCTCGGTAATCAGGCAATCCGAGATGAGAATAAGCTATTGTTTCAACTAGGCGGCACTGCAATGCAGACTGGACCCCACGAGAATCCAAGAATCTCAAATGTTCTCCCGACGGTGGCTCTTACGAGGTCCAAGTACGTGTCGGGGGAAATCGATTCGCGATAAGCGCGCGCCAACATAAATTTCCAAATATCATGAGGTGCGCGTTTTTCCCACCTGCACAACGAAATTTCAGCAAACGAGCCGAGACGGCACTTTATCCTTAATTACATATTCGCTTGTTGCCGCTTCTCGAGGTCTTTGCTGACAAACTTAACTGCTCCAAATTAAGATAAACCCGCGGGCCTAATGACGCATGGCGCAGGGATTAATTGAATTTAGCGTAATTAGAGTCTCCGTATTGAAAAATGAGGGTCAGATTGATTTCTCAAACTGGTTCATTTATTGGCTATGATATTGCTTTGTTTTCTCTTTCTTTTTCTTTTATTTATAAATTATCGTATGGGTCGTATGTTTTAAAGCGGTGTAGTAGTTGGTAATTGGATGGAAATTGGGAAAAGCGTATGTACAAAGTGCCAACCAATTTCCCATAGGTCGCTTATACAAACAAATGCATTTTGCAGCTGTAGCCTTAAATTTTGACATAAATGATTAATCACTCGTCACCTACGTAGATATTCACGTAATGATTTTGTGATTTAGTTGCAACTAAAGTCGTGAAGAAAGTGACGACTTAAATTGTTATTACGTTCTTTGGTAGACTACGGTGAGCAAATTGTCTGTTTCACTCAGACGCTTTTAACCGAACTCTCCAGCTCCCCAATCATTTCGGCTTACCCCTTATTATTCCAATTTAAAAATCTAATTTTATTTTTTTAAGGAGCCTAAACGAATTGTCTCGTGGAATATTCATTAGGAGTGACTGTGGAAAATGAATTGTGTGCTCAAAGCAAATGTAAATTATGAATGAACCTTTGGCACACCGGCACCCCACTTCAATTTATTTCAACAAATTTGTTTTATTAATCGACAGCAGGAATTTTCCTCTTAAAACCATTTATAACTTGCGTTAGATGAATTTTTAATATACCAATTCAATTACCATATTACATTAATTAAAAACAGTATACATACATACATACATACATATATATATACATAAAATATTCGTATAAGGAACTTCAAGTTATATTGTTCATCGATTAAATTATTCAGCATGTAATGCAGCGCTTAGGACAATCTAAAATCATCGTTCGTTGAATTAATTAACTTTTGCGATTTTTGACGTCACATTATTTGACGTTGAAGGAGTTATTTTGAATTGTGTAATTGCACAAGCTCTGAAATCACGAAGCATAATCACACTTTTCATTAACTTTTCTCGCATTACCGCGTGCAATAAATGACGGTTTTTTTACGATGAAATATCTCAAATTCGTTCATCATTAACAATTAGCCAATAAAAAAAATAAGAAAATTCTTACAATCGTGCAGCCCATGTGAAATGATTTCAAAAGCTCTCACCTATTGTTAGCAATGCGAATGAAAGGAAATTTACGCGCGTCAAAATTAGCCAGCTTTGACTCTCTAGCCGAATTTAAATAAAAAAGGACATCCGAACCGGAGAAAGGCGTTGCCAAGTTTCGAGGAAGCAGCAGCTCGCCGTTTATGAACTCGGGAAAATGGTCGTCGTACAAGTGACATTCTCGCCTCCTTGTTAAAGCGCAGCTCTTTTCTTCCTCCCTATGCCGGACGAATTTTAAATTTCGAAATTCCTAGAAAAGCCCGTGACAATGGAGAGGAGAATCACAAGGCGAAAGTTGACAGGGGCATTTAATTGCCAATATAATTGGGGCCAATTGCGCATACGCATCCGAGGACTTTATTGGCATTTGATTGGCGAGAGCCGAAAGTCGACGGGGATAAAATGATGATAATGAGCGGAGCGGTTGAGGGGGTGGGGGGTGGGAGTCAGATAAGGGATTCCGTAGGACACTGTATTATTTCACTTATCTTTATTAATTGCTGTACAGTATACTTTGGATAAGTGATGTAAAAAGGCGAGCGCCAGTTTTGAAGTGAAGGGAAACTTATCTAACTTTTCTCATTTGAGATAAAATTTTGAAACTTTAGGATAGAAAGTAAATTAAAATAAAGTTGAAAATTACTCATTACCCTTGCAAGAACTCCACAGTAAATAATAAAGAAAACTTTAGTTTTTATCGATAATTATTAAAAAAATATTTAGCCAGCAGGTGTATTTTCACTGCTTATTAAAATTTTCCCGGCTTCGGTTGTGCTCGAGAGAGGAGGAAAGAATTGTAAAATCATTTTTCAAAATGCATTCCGAGTAGACTGAATAACAATTTCAGTTGAATGTTGCTCTTTCGAAGTGGAGATTTCATCATTTTGAAATGTTAAATTTTAAATTTCATATCTTTATTTTGGCCGGCCCATCGAATGTAACGATGGCCACATTGTAAATGCATGTTGCATAATACATTATATTGTAATAAGTAAGAAAAATTTTAAATGTCCATATTGAAGGGGTTTCCGTTGAAGTTTGGTGTTATTAAATTTCTGTATTTTGGTAAGCATTCTCTTAATAAAAATAAGAATAGGATTATGAAACATGGTGCTATTGATTTTCATGATATACAAGTTCATGTACACATGAACATGTACCGACCACCCACTCCATACCGACATGTACTTCTGCAAAATTTGTTTATTCATGAAAAAGAACATTGACCGGCAGTTTATTATCATTTATATTCATAATAAAAAATACCTTTACAAATAATATATTCCATTCAAATAATTATAATGGAAAATTAAGATTTTTAATCTCTTCCGTTGTTGTACAATCCATGATTTTCAATAACAAATATCATAATGAACACTGAATCTTATACCCGACTATATAGTATAAAAATTTGGCATAATTATTTTTAATCAGAAGCCTACGGTTCTTATGCATTTTGCTTTTATCTTTGGCGAGGGTAAATAATGAGTGCCTGAAAAGTTATTTCCACGTGCACGTATTATTGAGTGTTTTAATGAATTCTTATATCCGCATGACGTCATAATTAATTATCCCAAATACGTACACACACACACACATATATATATATACATAATGCTACAATTCATCCGATATTCTTCTCTCTGTTCACTGACTCTTTCTTTCCTCGTTTTCAAATATCGTTCGGCTAACTGATAATCTCTGTCTCACTCCTTGGAATTCATTGTTGAAAGAATTTGAATAATGAAATATTAAAATGGCCAATTATTTTGATAATATGCATTTTTTCAAAAGCAGTGAAAAACTTCTGCCTCCATGTATGAAATTAAATGCTCTGCCTTTAATATATTAAAATATCATAATTTACTGTAATGTTACATTAATAATAAGCAAAATAATTTACTATTTTGCTTCAAACACAAATCACGTCGCGTACACATTTGCGCGATAATGCATCAGTTTGATTAATTGTAATTAATAAATTATTGTATTATTTAGGGCATTTTATTATAACAATAGTTCAAAAATTAATGAATCGCAGGACAAATTTATGACGCAAGTTGAGTGCAAAATTGTAGCAATATTTTCTACATTTATCATCTTCTTTATGTTACCATTTTCTGCAAGCTGCGATAACAAAGCATAAATCTATCCTTTTGCTTTCTTACTAAAAAATTTATATTTTATGCCAGGTATTATATATTTCCATGGCTGCTTATCAAATTAAATATGAATGTTCCGTCTAATTCGCGTTAAATAATAATATAAGAGAGACGTTATGTTTGATCGATCGAGCCATAGAATTTACGCAGACTTCATTATTGGCCAATCAATAGTTGTCTTTATTTCTCATTTCACTTTCTCTCTCTCTCTCGCTCACCATTTTTGTTTACAAAAAATTTCTCCTCACCTTTTTCCACTCCCCTTTATTTGTTCTCGTATCCTTTTTACGCATCTCTCTGCGTATTCCTATCTTATGCCGTTCGTCTCTCTCGCTCTTGGCCTTTCTATATGGGGTTAGGCTGTATAATGGTACATCCAAAGGGCAAATAATGAATCGATTACGTTAGGTAGCAACGGTCATATACGTATACGTATGTAGGTACATGCGAGAAAGCCGCGAGAGTGAGGGCGAGAGAAAGGGGGCGAGACGAGAGAGGGAGGGAGAGAGAGAGAGAGAGAGATAGACCGTATGTTATCGCACTCACGCGATGCATTACGCCAAGAGGTATTACGTGCAAGATTCAGGCGATGCGGCCTCGGAGTTATGCCTCATAGGCTGGGATCATGTGTATGAGGGATGAGGTGGGTGAGGAGGCCATGTGAGGAGGATCAAAGTGTAAATACGAGGAAGCATACGCCAGGAATCGTAGCTTCCAACATGCTTTCTCGCCCATTAGCGTCCAGCGAAATTTCAAATTTCACTTTATTTTATTTGCACATTTGAGAGTTTCTTGGGTGTGTGTTAGTGACGGGAGGAGCCGCCGAGGATTAAAGGCGACTTAATCACTGCGGAATCTTGAAAATTGACGGAGAAAAAGTTTTCAAAGTTCTTAGATTAGAGGAAGAAAGCTGTTCTCTTTATCTCAAATTTCTCGGGATACTGACTGAATGTACTTGAAGGATGAGGAGGACTCGAATATTATTAGATGATGTTTTTGAAACCGCTTATCTATGGATACCGAACTCGATCCAAAATATTAATCTTTCGGTAATTTCTATCGTGTTACGAGTGAGGTATATTGAAGGTATTACATGCATTTATAATGTAATAATTTCTATCCAACAACGTGTAAATTTTTAATCGTTAATTCATGGCTAAGAATAAGAAGCTTATAAATTGTTTTTATTTTTTTTTTCTTTTATTCGTAGATAATAGCCAGCACGTTTGAGATTAAGAGAAGCCTGAGAATAATAAAGGCTTTTTTGAGAAATAATGTTTGGGGTGAAATCTGCATTGAATGTATGATTAAATGTATGGGCAGAATTATGGCCGCTAATTACAATAATTTTCTGAAACACGAGAGATGTGAAATTTGCAAAAATAAATTTGATATATTTTGTGACAAGAATTGATATATTTATTGTAAATGCAGTTAAAAAGATGAAGGATAAATGAAAAACAACTTTGAAAATATTTAATGAAATCTTTCATTTAATAGAAAGTAAAATGCAAAAATAGTACTTCCAAGCATACTTTAAAGGAATAAAAAAATTTTATTTCGAATTTAACTTTAATATATATGGAAATATAGAGATTTTGAAAAGAAATATTATTTAATTAAGATGAAAACATAAAAAGTCTTTGAAAGTCGACATGTATACGTACGTATGCGTATATAAAAATTATTAGCGATATTTTAATAATACCATTGTTGTTGAATATTGAATTATTTATAAATATAATATTCCATATTTAATGAAGTAAGTGGCTTGAAAAACCGATATTTATTAAAATACTGGCATTAATTCTTTTAATAATGTTGTTAATTTCTTTTACGGATGCCATTCGGTACTGCAATTAATCATTAGTCACTGGAATTCACAGTTTGATTTTACGATTACGTAGCACGCCGGGATTTATTATAATTTATTAGGATAAAAATATTCTTTAAATATTTAGATTTTAATACGCGAAAGTAATACCAACTCGTCAAAGATAAAAGTCTCTGCGCTTATAAATATTCTCCAATTCATTAATGGCACATTATGCTCAACTCACTTTCTTTCGTGTAAATAAGTTCGCCTATTTATAGAAAATTGTGACGGCCATCGTATAATGTTTATTATCTAACTATAGTAGTAATTAAGAGAAGCAACTGAAATTTAATTAACCTTTTGAAAGTTACCCTGGTGCACCTTCACGTTTTAAGCAAATGTTAGTTTCTCGAACAATTATCTGCAATTTTCTCTATTGCTTATCGTGCACAAATATTATCACAAGTAACAAATATCGAGGCAATTTAAAGCCTATGGTGTCTATGCTAAACTCGAATTATACAATTTTTCTTAATGGTGGCGCTGCTTCCTTTTAACTTTTTAACGAAACTGATGCTTTAAAACGCAAATTGTTCTATTGCAAATGACGTTCACGTCAAGCAAACTGATAATACAATTCGAGCATATTATCATTCGGCCGATGATCGAGCATTGTACGGCAAAATAATTTTCACCCTCACGGAAAAATATACTTGGGCAATCAAAGTACGCGATCATCTCGTGTGATATAACCGTGGAATTTTCGCGATATTAACGTGAACTCTTTCGAGTGCGCCCGACAGTTATATGCTTCAGCAGGAGTCTAGACTCCCAAGTGGATGGATGTTACATTGTAAAAGTTGGATCGTCGTGTCAATAACGAATGCCACCGCGTCCGCCTTTATTTGGAGAAACTCAATCGATTTCGGTATAGAATGGTCTTACGGTTAAGCCGAGCTTGCGGCGCTCGTGCACGGATTTTTACGTCGGCAACAGTGCAAGTAATGCAATGTTAGATTGATCGTGAAAACGTAGGGCAGAGAAAGCGAGCGGATATCCCGAAAATAAGGACAGACAAAATGACAAGCAATTGATCTCCGCGCGTGTATAATGCACTCGAAGGAGGCAAGTGACTATTGAATTAATGGAAAATGCTTGGATAACGAGTAGAGTGAATTCTTTTGGCCCGCTTGCGTTTTTAAACGCTGTTTTGCAAAGAAATCGATATTAAAATAATGGGAGACGGGCGAGACTTACGAAACGCCCGAGCTCGCGCTTTTTCATTAATTACACGCGAAATGTCTCACAGAGACATTGCTCATAGCCTCGTCTGCTCTATCTGCATACAAAGTACTTAAACAGATGGAGAATTTCGACTCGCCCACGCTCGGTTTGTAAACAGACTCGGAGGCTTTTCGGCTCTGCATGTCCGCGAGTGCCGAATCATCATCCGTCTAAAGCCCAAACCTCATATTTGGGTTGGTGCCCCGCTGTAGTCAAGTCATCGGAGCCGAAGCGCGAGCCGCCGCTTTTGCAAAAAAAAAAAAAAAAAGCGACAGCCAGCAAATGAGAAACGAGAAGCGCGTCCCATCGCCCGGATGCAGAATTCACGAGGTGAAATGGCCAGCGAGCAGAAGGGCTCTGTGGTCTGTGATCCCTCCTCGGGAAGAAGAGAGCAGCGGCAGCGGAAGAATCGACCGAGTGGAGGAAAGAACAGCGGAGCCAGTGGCGCGAACTCACTTGTTCTCGAAACTTTGGCCCGATTCGTCGTATTCACCCTACTCACACACATACATCTGCATCCGGTCTCGGAATGTGTCTCGCCGTAGCCCGCACGAGGCAAGCTTCGGGACTCTGCGTGCCACCTCCGATAGCCCACCCAGCCCCTCCCCCCGTCTTCAGCGTCCCCCAGCGTCTTCTCCTCCTCCTCCTCCTCCTCCACCTCCAGCTCCTCCTCCTCCTCCTCCACCTTCACCGCGGCTTCATCTTTCCGAGTCCGGCTGGCAGTTCGAGGAGAATTTACTAACCAAGCGAAATTGTCCTTAAATGCTTGCGGTTATTTGATCGCGGTTACCTCGAGTGCTGCCGCACACCATCGGTGGCCCGTTTGGCCGGCCTCTGGCACTTGGACCGATCCCACTTGTTTGAGATTGATTTGATCGATTGACTATTTTATTATCCGGGCTCTCCTGATCCTCTTTGCTCAGAGTCGAATACTTTGGAAATTGTGCGGGCGAGTGGCGCGCGTCTCGCTTCTGGCCACACGAGCATACTGTTTCAAGTAAGAGGTCTGCGAGATAGCTTAAAGTTACATTACAAGGCCACAATTTATCGCTCCTCATTAGGAATTCTGATTATTTTAGCGATAAGTTTGATGAGTCGGGTCGTACGCCGTGCCCCCCCGTACCTTAACTTATAGCGAAGATTTTGAAAATTACATGAGAAATAACGGCAATCCAGTCCACCTCGAGGCCACGATTACCATCAGCTACATTATGTATTATTTTTATAGGGAAGCCAGAGACTGATGGGACTGTCAGAGGGTCGGAATCGAGAGAGAGGATTAGAGATGGAAACTATGCTGGGCAAAGCAATCGATTATCTTGTACGAGTGCGTTAAAATTTTGAGCACAACTACCAACATGTGACATACACCGATCTATGATTAATATACTGGTGCTCATTGTCTAGGATGAGAACTTTAATGCTTACGCTTTATATCGTCGAGCTTTATAACAATTGAGCTAATCAGCTTATATTAAGTCCATGAACACAACACGGTAATACAGAGTGACTTATTAATTGTAAATACGGCTTCTTAATGATAAGCAAAAATGTCTGAAAGTACTTTGTTCGATTAATAGGATGGAGTTACGCTCTCGGATAAGATTTACGAATTCAATAAGCAGATTTTGCAGTGAAATTCCTAAAAATAGCAACAATAATGGTTCTTGCACTCTCCGTCGGGTGCTCAAAGTCATTTTCAAATTTATCGCTACGCATAGACGAGAATAGGTGGAATTTGCTTTAGTGCCTCGCTGCTCTGTGTAAGGAGCGCATGTTCAACGCATTTTATTCGAGACAAATAAGAACGGCTGGAATAACCACTCGATAATTCGCCGAGTGTTACCTGGAATAAAATTGGATAATCGATGGATGAATTTATTTTAAAAATGACTCGAGCCGACCATTTAAATGGCCAACGCGTTGTCTTGCAAAACGTGTCCTCTCTCTCTCTCGCGCCCACATGCGTTTCACTTAATATACGCTCCGGCTAAAGACGTATGTGTACAGGAATGGAACGTCGATGGTTATTCCAATACTCGCCCCTGGTTATACATATATATACACGGGGTTGGTGCGCGGAGTGAGTGAGTGTATGCTCGGGCGATTACGGGAAGGAGATTGAGACTATGTATATCGCGGCAAGGAGGGATTTAGATTATTAATGTCGAAGAGTCTCGAGAGCGGGCGGTTCAGCGTATGAGTATTGACTGGCAGTGCATGTGGATTGGTGTGGGAGTGCGTAGGTAAGTGCACACGGGCGAGGTGCGCGCATGGGAATCGATAAAGTGACCTAGAGGTCAGTCCTTAAGGGGTCATGGCAGCGCCAGAGCTGAAAGAAAAATTTATTTGTTTCGGTGTAAGTGCTCGGAGGAAGAAGTTGGACTTGCGAAAAGATGCAAAGGAGTCGTGAACTTTACAGGGCCACGTGATTAGATCGTTAACAACTATGTACAACTATCGATAGTTATTTGAAAAAAGAAGATCACTTTAAAGAGAAATTCCTTAATAATGAAAAATAGTTTTGCACTTGAGGCGCATTCTATGTACTTTCATTGGTGATTTTGTTCGACCTGAAAATTAAATTTGTCGAAATTTTATATAAACGCGTGCGTCTCATCTCCTATCTAATTTAATCGAAGTTCACAAGGTTCGAATAAACTCCCAGCCTGAATAAACTTTACACGCGTGCACACGCGCCTCCATAAACACACGCGCGTATATGGACACAAGCGCACGCGCAAACACATATGTAAACGCACATATTTATCCATCCATCTATATCTAGGCGCCCGTGTACACACACACACACACCCGCAAACACGCGCGCAACTGTACGAGTAGTACGTATGGGCATGTGTAGATGCACTCTTAAACATTTTTCTCTTTCATATATATATATATATATATATATATATGTATGTGTGTGTGTGTGTATGTATGCATATCTATAGACGGCTCTGAGTGCTATATGATTGGTTCTCTCTTAATATTATGACCGATGAGCGTGTTCCTTCATTTATTTCAAAACGAAATCGCTTCGCTCTTCGACGATACGCTGTACGCATCGATGTTACAATAAACTTGATTTGAAATGTAAACATTTAGCATTGCATTACTAGCATTGTTTATTTATGATAATGATATTACGTAAACCAAGCAAATTTCCATTCACGTGATCAATGCCATTTTGCAGTGTGGAGTTTTTTTTTTGATATTAGAGAAGCTACTTCACTATTCCCTTCGACATTACATAAAACACAACTAATTTATTTCAATTGCCTCATTCGATCGTACGATCTAATCACAGACTAATGCAGCTTAAAAGTGGTCCCCGACATCTAACAAAAAATGAATTAACGCCTAAGCTGGTCGAAAATTTATTATTAACAATTTGTTAAGAACACAAGACAATTGGTACAATGACGAAGGGAATACACGCCCTAGCGCCGGGGGCGGAAAATTTGAAAAAACGTTCATTCTTCTTTTTGGAAACAACAAAGGGAGGAAGATTAAGTATCATCTTAGTCGGACAAAAGCCAAGATATAAGCTGGCATCCGCAATACTCGCAGATCCAAATATTTATCCTACAAGAAAAAGGGTCCGCGCTAATTTCTTTCGCTTATCTTTGATTCCTTTCTTTGCCCTTCGCCCTCTCATTATCCTTCCACCGTACCACCCCGATTCATTCTTTCTAAACGCGTGATTTTTATGATTTCACGGCTCGGCAGGGTGGGTATTGGCCTGGAACCGAGAAAAAGATGAAAAGGAAAGCCGAGGCGCGTAATACGCTGGCCAAGCGGACACTCTAAAAACACAGAACGAGAGATAGAGAAATGTTACTTTTGTTCGCCGAGAACAAAGCTGCAGCCAGCACCCAACTCGGCAAATAGAGAGAGAGAGTGAGAGAGGTAAGGAGCCAGACTACCAAGATAGCGGGCCGGGGATGGCGATGTGGACGAGGGGACGAGCGTTGGCGCGGT